>JAJJMB010010543.1:2440376-2595790 GCA_023531105.1 Papaver atlanticum | reverse complement strand
GGAATGCCAAAGGCGCCCGGTCGGCTGAAAAATCTACAAAAGGCTACAGGAATGCCAAAGGCGCCTGGTCAACCGACAAATCTACAAAAGGATATAGGAATGCCAAAGGCGCCTGGTCGGATGATAAATCTACAAAAGGCTACAGGAATTCCAAAGGCACCTAGTCGGTTGGCAAATCTACAAAAGTATACGGGAATGCCAAAGGCGCCCGGTCGGCTGACGAATATATAAATGGCTACAGGAATGCCAAAGGCGCCTGGTCAACTGACAAATCCACAAACCTATGGGAATGCCAAAGGCGCCCGGTCGGCTGACGATTCTACAAAGAGCTTAGGAAACACCAAAGGCGCTTAGTAAGATGTCTCATTTTAATAAACCAAAAAGAAAGGGGGAGTAGGCGCGTTCTATCAACGACCGCCCAACCCTAACCTTCTACCTGCACTTTGAAAAGACAGGAGGATTAGGCGCGTTCTATCAACGCCCGCCCAACCCATCGCATCCTTCTAATAATAAAAAGAAACGGGGATTAGGAGCGTTCTATCAACGACCGCCCAACCCTAACCTTCTAATCGCACTTTGAAAAGAAAGGAGGAGTAGGCGCGTTCTATCAACGCCCGCCCAACCCATCGCATCCTTCTAATAATAAAAAGAAAGGGGGATTAGGCGCGTCCTATCAATGCCCGCCCAACCCTACCCTTCTAATCACATTTTGAAAAGAAAAGAGGAGTAGGCGCGTTCTATCAACGACCACCCAATCCACCACATCCTTCTAATAAAAAGAAAGGGGGAGTAGGCGTGTTCTATCAATGCCCGCCCAACCCTACTCTCGCTGCCTCAACCTTCTAAAGATAGTAACAAAAAGGAGGGATGAGGGGCGTTTAACAACACGACCCGCCCACCCCACTTAGTTCTTAAAAACAAGGATAATAGGCGCATTCATCCCATTCAGTTAACCATCAAGTAAGCGCGTTATAACAACGCCTTACCTAACCTACTCCACTCTCCTAAAAAAAATTAAGAGAGAGAAGAGTGACAAGACTTAGGAAACACCAATAACAAATTAATAACTAGCCAAACACAATATTAATATCCCACAGCAGAAACAAAAGAAAAGAAAAAGAAAAAAAAAACCAACAATAAATTATCCAAGAAACAGAAAGGGTTCAACATAACCAAAGAAAACCAAAGTAGTACATTAAACGGACTGGAATATGGACAACTCCTGCCGCTTTTTCTCAAGTTCCGCACGAACCGTCTCCTCCGCGGTCTCAGCCCGTATCACCTCGTCACTAGCTACCCCAACATCCGCAACCAACTGATTCAGCGCCTTCTTCCTGCTGGAAGTCGTCTTAGAACACTTCTCTAACTCTTCCTTCAGCTTAGAAATCTGACCTGCAAGTTGTTCGCGGGGATCATGAAGATTTTTCACCTTCACTAATAACTACTCAAAGCCACGCATTACCGCCGCATCAACAGGATCATCCCCTAACCGTGTGAGCTGATCGGCGACCTCTAAGAGGTTCTTAGTTATTTAACACAAAGTACGGATGTCTAAAAGATCCGCTCTCACCATGTGACCACCACCACGCTCCACGATGTCCCTGTAAGTAGTGGCAAAGATAGTGGGCACCCAAAAGTCGTGGACTAGTGTATGGGTAGCAGGATCTACTCCAGCCTCGGCAGCACTCGCCACTAAAGGGAAACGAAGTTGCACATCCTCGGGGGTTATTGGTGCGTTAGGGACTGCCGCTGCATTAGGCATATCAACTCGCTCCTCCGAAGGGGTAACTAAAGAGGAACCACCACCATCTGTCCGTGCATGCTTGGTAGAAGACCCATTGCCGCCAGGGACCATGCACCGGACACCATCCGCATGGGAACTTTCGGGTCTGGAGCTCTCCTTGCGTTTGTTAACCACATCCTAGTACCGAAGGAGAGTGTTAACAAGAATGCGGAAACACAACGCGAATAAAATAAAATAAATATAACACACATACATAATAAGAAACTAACCTCAGAAATTGCTGAACCAAGCGGAAGATCAGTAGATTTATGACGAGACGCGGAAGAGCTAGAGGACGATTCGGGGTCATTAGCAGGATCTTAAAAACGAGGAATGAACGACATTACAAAGAAGAACTCAGATTTATAATAAATAAATAAATAAAAAGGGAGAGAGGAGGTATGAGAAGAGAGAGAGAGAGAAGAATAATAAAAACGAAGACACGTATTAAATAGGGGGTTGTGTAAATTACCTTTAGGATCACCAACAAGTGGTTCCACGTGGGATGATGACCCACTAAAAACTGACCGGTTGGACCCAGATGGGCTCATTGATCGTAAAACGAAACTAGGAGATACTGGGTCTTTACCTCTGGCACGAACAGTCTCATCCCGAAGAGGGTGGACTGATGATTTGTGAAGGCGTGGGGATACCCATCCAGTCCCATCTGTAAGATTAACCCCAAGATTTCTCACCCGATCTACAAACAAGGAAGTTGGGCTATCACTAGCACTCCTGGGAGGTTGTGACGCGCTCCTCCACCGAGCCTGCTGGGGTCGCAAAGACGAGAAATTACCAGAAGAATAAGGGCGCGGAGCAGATAACTTGGTCGATTCACGCTTAGCCTTCTTGGCGAGGCTCTTCTCAGTCCAATCACTCTCGGGCATATTCAGGTACTCCTCCATTACGTAAGAAGGGGACTTCCACCCCACGGGATTGGAGAGAGGAGCTCCCTGAGAATGTAATTCCTGCCACTTGTTTTAATGGAAGATTAAAAAATAAAGAAAAAAAATAAAGAGAGAGAGAGAGAGAATAAGTGAGGGGGGAGGAAATACATGCGCCAGCAGAGGACTAACGGCTTTCCTGAGCATATCTAGTTGAGGGGGCATACGGTCAGAAAATGATTTCGATCCTTTCTTGGGTCTTATGGGATTGCAGCCTTCAGGGGGATCCCAGGAAGTCACCAAGGGCTCCAAAGAACGACCTTTGGTACCCGAGCTAAGACGTTGCGCGGTGGCAACGTCATCATCAAGCTTGATCGTACCATACGCATGAAGCGCCCGAAGATCCTCATAAGACAAGTCGCGGGGAGGAAACGACTCACGCAAAAGGAAATTCAAAGCCCGACGATGAATGAAAAGCTGATATTCATGGGCACCCTAAGTAACCGCCAAAGGGCGCTCAGGAATAGGATGTCTAAACAAAAAGTTGATCCCCCGATCACTCAGACGTGCTGGTCCTTTGAAGCGAAACGGTCAAAACTGGCTACGACATCCCCGACGTCAGAGCTTCCCCAGGGAGGAAACCTCATAGGAATCCCCTGGTAGAACCCTACTTGTCGAGCCGTACGGTCGGGATTATAAGACATAGCAATGAACTTCCCGGAGTGGAAGCCAGGAAGATAACCAGGCAACACCACCATCACTGAATCAAAGTCCGCTTCTTCCAAGAGTTGTGTTGAATCTAATTCTATGTCGAAGGACGCGGTAAAATCATAATGCGCTGGACCTGATCGACCATCATGGTAAGGAAACGGCACAAAATCTTTGGATACGTCTATATGTTTAGCTATATCACCCTTGGGCATTGTCCCCTTGCTACACCAAAGGGCCATTCGCGGATAACCATACATAACCGGGACTCTCTTAACCTAGCCGTCATCTTGTTCAACATCCTCTTCGCGATGGAAGTCTAGCTCGTTTGCCTCATACTCGTACAGAGAAACATGCTCCCAGGACCACGCTTGCATAAAAGAGACCGGGATGTAAGTCTCTATCTTATGGGCCGAACCCACTGTCTGGAGGTAATGACAAAACAAATCCAAGTATCGATACAAGCCACCTAAATACATTGGCGCGAATGGAAAGGAGACGTCGCGGGACAACAACACCGCCATCGGCACGAGCTCGCTCTTGATGGTATCTTGGGGACTATACTCAAACACGTCATGACAGAGCCAGAATAAGATGTAGGCAGCTAATTCAGCACGAGGGTCCGCCTCTTTCCGCTCGAGAAGGAGAACTTTCCCTCCTACCAATCGCGGAGCCCAATATTTAATCTAGAGAGGAAAAGAGGCGCGCCGATTGGTTTTGGTAACCCACTCAGAGTCTGCTTTCGTCGGAGTTGACGAGCCATGGATCGCTTAGTGAGACTCGGAAAGAACTACCAAGCAAGCGCTCACCCATTGGGTGCGCCGAGGGAGGTTTCTCATTCTCCTTGGTCAGTTTAGCCTTCCCCTTGGCAGCGGATGACGACATATGCTTTTTGCCCGCGTCGGCAGCCTTCTTTCCCTTTCCTCGTCCTGCCGACGCCTGATCTCCGCTCACTAACTCATTCTGAGATGCATTTTTACAATCCAACAAGTAATTCCACAACACTTTATCCTCATCAGTCAGCGCCCCATAAACGGCCACCTCGTCATACGAATGACTACCATGGATGGGTAACCCTGTGAGGGCGACTACATCCTCCAAGACTATGTTCGCCTCTCCCCATGCAGTAAAATGAGTGTGAATAGGGGGAGCCCAGCGACAAAAGAGTCTCGTCACATCACGCCTGCACCTCTTCACTTCCCGCTTTAGAGATGAGTTTATAGTTTCATCAATACCTGCTTACGAAGAATCGCCGCGTGACTAGGGTTGGAGCGAATATAGGATGTCCAGTGCGGCCATATATGAGGGTTTTTTTTAATGATGAACGAATATCAATGGTGGGGAGATCATAGTCACCATGGTGAATGGCCATGCACGATACGTTCTTGAACGAGAAAGCATCCATGGTATCCGAATCAGGTTGCATGAGCCATCCAGGGACAGACGGATAAGGAAAAACAGGAGGGTTTAGAAGGCAGGGAACAAGAATATCATCTAGAGGAATAACACACTTACCTCCACGGAACTCCCTCAACTTTAGCGCGTGCTTTAAATCAGGGTCTCTGGTAAACTCTGCAATCGTATATGATCGACCGTCTGTTGGAGGAGGAAGGATAATCTCCTCCTGTTCCATGTACTCGATCTCTTAGGAACCTATACTCATTGATCATTTATACTCATCAGATTCATCATTAGAACTGCTACTAGTAGAGCCACTAGACATGGCGCGTATATGGATGTTTAAAAGGGAAAGAAAAGAACTATGGGAGTGTTGATGGTGGTTTTTAGTTCAGGGCTAAAATCGTAAAACCCTGTATTTAATGCGCCGTCATTCTGCAAAGAGACTGAGCCATTCAAAAGTAATGAGTGTCCAGACCTCTTTACTTACATATGTATTGAGCAATTCAACATATTTATGAAATTTATCCAGAATGGTGCGTGAAGCAACAATCCCAGATATTCTGTAAATTTTAACCTATTGCATTATTCACTAATGGATGACCTGCCTGATATTTTCCTATGCTATGTTCCTAGCCGAACTCTCAGTATTGGCATGACATGACAATTAATGTTTACTCGCAGCGGAGTAGCATGAATGTCCCGAAATGTCAGTATTGAGACCTGCATGAAAACACTCGCGTAGGCTACACCACTCTCTGATAAAGAGATCAGCGTGTTTACACACTTTTTAATTAAAATTTAGCACGATCGAACGCATTTAAATTCCTCAAGGAAAATCTAGACTGTCCATATCGGTCTTAATATCCTGTCCATATCAACAGGCCCATCCTACTCCTAGAGGAACTAGGCGATCATCATGATGACCACCGGTAGGCCCACTTATATCGTAACCGATCGGATTCCATCTAGTACACCCGCAACGCCTTTGAACGCTAACCCTAACATGGGTGATCGCGCTGTTGAAAGATGAGCTCAAACGAGCTAAGGCCGGCAAAAACGGTCTCAAAAAACATCACGACCGCCCAACTTAGCTAGCCTAGTTGGACGGCTTAGATGAGGTGCTGATGCGTTCACCGGCGACCCATCTCCATACCTGGTTGATCGAACTACACATGGCAATCCAAGAGTGCGTCAAACCGTTTTCCCAAAGTAGGGCGATCGCGCGCTCTTTAAACCCTAAATTGAGTCAGCGGCATTACACAACTGCCGCAAATCGATCGCGGCCGTCCATCTTCTCCAGCCTAGTCGGACGACCTAGATCTAATTTCAGGCGTCCAATGAGATGCTAGCAAGCTCACCGACAACCCATCTTTATGTGTACTCAATCGACTTGTCCAAATCAGTGACAAACACCTTAATCCGTTTGGCCAAATGTAGGTTGGCCACACGGCTTTAAACCCTAAAATTCAATCAGCGGCAATGTACAACTACCGCAAATCATCTCATCCGTCCAACTTCGCTATCCTAGTCATATGGCTTAGATGTAATCTCAAGTGGCCAATAGGGTGACACTGTGATCACCGGCCACCCTTCTTCCATGAGGAGCGATCGGCCAAGCCACGGCTTGCTCATGTGGCCTCCGAACGATCACCAAAAACAGGCTAGTCGCACTGTTTGCATAATCCAATGGCAGCCATCAACTGTCGCAAATCATCTCATCCACTCAACTTGGCTAGCCAATTTAACCGGCCCATATCTAATATGGATCGACCGATAGGATGTTAGAATGGCCACCAGCTGCCACTCTCTCATAGGGACCGACCAGCCAACCCTTGGGATGCGTGCGTGGCTCTTACCAACTCCCTAAAAATGGCTGGTCATGCTCCTTTTAAGACATTAAGATCTGTGACTAACTCAGACGATCTTTAAAACAACAATGCTTTATACACATCAATTATAAACGATGCTTCATAAATATTGATTTCACAAACAATATGCTTCTTTTAGCGGCGAATCTCATGACTTGACCCACTTACTCGAGACATCAAACATGTCACAAACTGGGGGATGCTCACTGGGGTATTGGTCTGGAGGTTTACAGCATGCGGTGTGCAACGCGCCCATTACAAGAACGTGTTAGGAAGGAACGGATGGTTAACAGCGATGAGAGTAGTGGGTGAAAGTGTGACCAGTTTTCCCTCGTAATGGAAACATGGTGATCACCACTTTTTACACAACCCCACTTCTCCACTGCTTAATCACCTTCACTTCCTAAGAGATCAAGGGGTGCTCGAACATGACTTGTATAAATAGGATTTAAACCTATTTCGACAGAACACAAGTGTTATCAACACAAGTATCCAGAAAACACCAAGCTGATAGCTTACATTCTGCAAGACAGTTCCACATTCTGATACAAGTCATAAAACAGTCACACCTTCATAATTCAACATTCTGATCTCAAACACCTTCTTCGCTCCCCTCCCTAAGATCAACCCTTTTCCTTCACTTTGTGACCGAATTGAATCTGGAACGGCCATTTCTTGGTTTAGGCTAGAGTCTTACAGATTGATCTCTCGAATTTAAAAGTACTCCCGTGCAGTGCATTTGTTTAGGGTTTGAATTCGTTTCTCATCAACACACCCAAATTTACCAAAAACAGCAGAATCAGTTTTTACCCCAAAACAAGGAGGAAAAAGATAAGGGGAGAAAAGTTCAGTTGATCTATATATATAGAGGTCCCAAGGCCTGAACGTGGCGGTTACAAAAAGGAATAGTTACCGGCAGAAACTGAAAACGAGGAAAAGAAAGAAAAAGAGCTTGCACGATGAAGAAGGTCAAACGCCGCCTGGGATCGTGGAGTTGATGAAAGAGAAAAAATTCCCATCCCCAACTCCCGAACAAAAGAGAAGGAGCGTCTAAGAGAATCCTATGACTACTGGGCCATTTGAAAATTGACCCAATAGTCAGGGGACTAACATTGATACATGAAAAATAACACCCCTTAACGGGTTCAAGGTATCCCCCAAAGGGGAGGCAAACCTAGAAGATATGTGGGGACTTGGGAGCAAATCCCAAGTCCAGTAGGAAAATATCCGTAGAGCAGAAGGGATGAGGGAGGAATTAATAGAAAAGAAGAGGTCATATTAGAGAAGTAATAACATTAGTGGTAATTAGGGAGGTTTAGGACATGTGTAATGATGTCATAAAAGGAAGGGCTTTTGGAAAGTCTATATAAGGAAGGACAAGGTACAATGGAAAGGCAACTCTCTCTCTTACCATTCCTAGTAAACTGAGGTCATCTGGCGTGACTAGGACGGGTAGGACCAAAACTCAAATCACTCCTCAACAGGCATCATTCTAAAAGGTTTGTTGGAATTAACTCCTTTCTTCATGAACCTTATGTTCCTATGGCTGTTGACGATAAGGAGTTCGGGGACGATAAAGAATTTTTTAGAGGTCTTAATGTCTAGGAAACTGCTTATGAGAATTTATTCTTGTGTTTTAAGAAGGATAACTAGGGTTTGGAATAGCCATTATTGTGAGTATACATAGCTATTTCCAACGATTTTCATCTTGCAATGTTTTTAGATTTATTTATTTAAATTCTAAAGTTTATTTGGAAGATGATTGTGCAGTATTAATCTTTATGGTTTCATATATTGCAACTTGTTATGGGAGATGTGTGTTTGCATCCGTGAACTATGATTATCCCATATATGTCAAAAGTTAAGTCTTTCATATGTCATTATGCAAATATTGATAAAGGATTGAATGAACTTTTGACAACAAAAGTTAAGCCTATTATGTCATTATGCAAATATTGATGGAAGATAGGATGAACTTTTGTTTACAAAGATTAAGTATATTATATGTCTCTATGCAAATAGTGATGAAAGATAGAATGAATCTTTGTTTATTCCGCAGTATTGGTCTTCCCTGATCCACATCTTTGTGTAAATATTGTGCGGCTCCGTAAGTTCTCTTATGTGAGCATTTCCGATTAAATTAATCATGGGTTTACTTGTGGTTAATTTAATTGAGTACTTTGGATACAAATTCATGTTTCATATAATTTGTTAATGTCCAGAGAAATCCTTCTTTTCTTGTGAAAGTAAGGTCGCTCTTGTTGTTCTTTCGGGAATGACATTTTATGGGGGGGAGTTCTTAATTGAACTTGTGCTTAATTGCAAAATCTTTGTGGGGAGTGCGGATGTGGAATATTTTAGGAATTATCTTGTATCTTTATAAACTCATTGATGAATGCATTTAGCTTCGTCTATATGATGGCATCTAAACAAGTTGATATGTTGTTCTCTTTTGGTCATGAAGTATCTCTATGGAAATTTCATTAGGATCCCACTAATTTTCGTACCTTTGCCAATTTTTATTGAAAAAAAGGGGGAGAATTAATATGTAGTTCACACTAAAAATACATATGGTTTACGGATCATTATGTAAGGGGGAGTGGTTTTCATCTGAGATGAAGTATTGACTAAGGGGGAGTGATACATATCACCATAGTATTGTTGTCAAAGTTGTGATACAATTGAACTTTGATGCTGTGTAATAATACTATGACACTGTATAACAATGATTGAGAGCAACTGTTTTCTCATTGTTATAGATACGGATCTTGAACAACTATGATGCTGAGTTAAACACCTTCAGAATCATTAGAGTACTTGGAAGTGACGAAGATTTCGATTAATGTTGAAGAACCAAGGAAGTCAAGAATTTGGATTGAGAGCTACAAAGTTTATTTATTTTGTATTCCATATGTATTGATAATTTTGTCACTAAAATTTACAAAGGGGGAGATTGTTAGAGCACTGCTCGGTCGAAATCGCAAGCGTTGCTATCTCAAGCTTGTTGTCAAGTTTAGTTGCCAAAACTATAAGTCTTGATTTCTAATCTACTTATAGCTAAGTCTCGGATTATGATAGAAAGTGTAGTTGAGCATTAGACTTCACGGCGTTCATCGATTGAAGACGAAGAACTACTAAGGAGATCTTGTGGAACTTCATCAACAAAAGGTATGTGGATACTTGAACTCATCTATCACTCAAAAGTCTATCTACTTTATCTCCTATTTGAGACAAAAGTCGTATACCTACATAGACTTCGATTATACACATTTGATATTTCGAGCTGAGTTTAACTCGCTTACATATTTCTCGAAATATGTGTTGGTAAGCTTTCGATTTAACCAAGTTCATCTTATACTCTTGACAAAAGTCAAAAGATGATCATGTGAAAATCGCCTGGTAACATCTTACATGATTTATGTGAGACAGTCATTTGATATAGACTCGGAATGTTTCGTATTGATCATTCAATCACTTGAAAATTTCTTTAAAGCTAATAGTTTGTGTGAGACAGCTATTCCCGTCTTCCAAGAATATTTTAATGGTTGAAATGAGAGTTTAGAACAATTGGATTTAAGCATAGTATGTGTACTTGCATATATGTAATCCATTTCCGGAAACCATGGTATGCATACCCGTATGCGTACTGGTTGGTTTGTGAAGTCCGGGAACCTGGTATGCAAATCGGTACGCGTACTGGCGTAAGGTTCAGGTCCCGGAATTCCTGCTGAGTTTGGATGGTATGCATACCATTTCGCGTACTGGAGAAACCCAAACTTGGTCCGGCTACTTAGGTACGCATACCTAAGTAGATGACGTTCTAAAATCGGTTTGTTCATGAACTAATACTTTTATATAATAAGGAATGCAATCTTTTGCAAACCGTGGCTATAATGTTCATGACTTGATTCGAGTGAATCAAAATCGATTTTGCTTCAATTGTGTCTTTTATACTTCTATGATAATATAAACAATTGAACAACTCTAGAACTAGTTTCATTTGAGTCATTTGAACTAGTTATGGTTAAGATGAATAAGGTTGATATGAAAGTGTTCATATGGATAACTTCGGTTAACTATTGTTGAGCCAACAAGGTGTACACGTTTAGGTACGGTTACTCATATCTAAATGAAGGTACATTTCATTTGTGTGTAACAAGCTAAGTTCGATCTAACGGTTGAAAGATATTAGCTTGAGTCTAATCAGGTTTTCATCTAACGGTGAATATTGAATGCTTTGTTACCAAGGTAACATTGATTGCAAACCCTGATTTGAAGACTATATAAAGGAGAACTATAGGAACTGGGAAACCTAATCCCCACAGCTTTTGTGTGATACTAGTTGCGACTAGAATCGCTTCTCCTTTAACCTTAGGTTTTTCACGAAACCATGTAGGTTAACGACTTAAAGACTTCATTGGGATTGTGAAGCCAGACCCAACTATTTTATCTGTAGTTGCGTGATATGATCTTGCTGTTTCTATGATGATTGAGTACTATCTTCTCTAAGATTGGCTCGAGATTTAATCTCCGATAGGCAAGATAAAAATTAGTCACAAACATCTCCGTCTCATCGTTTGTGATTCCACAATATCTTGTTTTGCTACCATATGATTAAGATTATTGTGAGGTGATTGATATTATAGAATGTTATTCGGGAATATAAGTCCGGTATATCAATTGGTTCATGTTCACCTTGATTTATCAAAAGACGGAACAAAACTCATGGGTTTATCTGTGGGAGACAGATTTATCTATACAATATAATTTTCTGTGTGAGACAGGTTTGTTTATCAAGTCTCCGACTTTGGATCAAAGCAACTCTTAGTTGTGGGTGAGATCAGCTAAGGGAATCAAGTGCGTAGAGTCCTGCTGGGATTCAGAGACGTAAGGAGCACAACTGTACCTTGATCAGTGTGAGATTGATTAGGGCTCAACTACATTCCAGTCCGAAGTTAACTTGGAGTAGGCTAGTGTCTGTAGCGGCTTAATACAGTGTGGTGTTCAAATATGGACTAGGTCCCGCGGTTTTTATGCATTTGCGGTTTCCTCGTTAACAAAATTTCTGGCGTCTGTGTTATTTCTTTTCCGCGTTATATTTTGTTATATTATAGAAATATCACAGGTTGTGCGTGGTTCAATCAATTAGAGAATTCAACCTTTGGTTGTTGATTATATTGATTGACACTTGAACATTGGTCTTTGGTACTGTTCAAGTTGTTTCACATAATAATCAGGCTCACGGATTTCTATCTGTTTGATTTGTTGATTAAATTGTGAAACAGAGGTACAACTCTTGGATATATTTCCATTGATTGAGTCTGACTATCTAGTTGATTCTCTTGGAATTATATTGGAGTTTGTCCATACAGATTGCTAAGCGAAATATTGGGTGTGTTTGTTAGACCCCCGCTTTTTCATGCGCCATCTCAATCTTTGAGCATGCGCCATCTCAATTTTTTGTCGCATTAAGAGGAATATTGGCCTAGATCCAATGTTGCATCATCATGATGCATTAGGCCAGTTGGGTAGATGGCCTTGAGCGTTGCAGCGCAATCATTGAGCATTATGCGGAAAATTGTCCTAGAGCCAATATTGCACAATCATTGTGCATCAGGCCAGAGAGGGCCGTCCATGTGAATGTTGCACAATCATTATGCAATACGCTAGAGTAAATATTGCGTAATCATTATGCAGCAGCCAGAACGAGTGATGCACAATCATTGTGCAATAGCCAGAACGAGTGTTGAGTAATCATGGTGCATTACAGAATGGGACTTGGTGAATGTACATTCTCTCCCCTTTCCAGTTGTAGAAATTGCAAGTTAACATATATAGGGAGGCGTAGTTGGTTGAAGGTGCATATGTGGACTATGTGCCAAGTAAGCTTCACAGCTTAGCCGAAAGAGTATAAATGATGCGTAAGCCTCACTTATAGCCGCGTAGCCTTGCGAATGGAGCATATGATGCGAAGGCATCACCATGCCACGTCGCGGACCCGATAATGCGCAATCTTTGTGCATTTTGATGGAACGGCCTATACGGACTAGGCCATTACCATTATTGCAAGGCCACGACCTTGCAAACTAGTTGTTTTAAGTTGTTGTCCCTTCGAGGATGAACTACGATATGTACTATATCCCTTTAGAGTAGGGAAGGGTACGTAGGAAGCCGCAATGAGTCGCAGCATTTCCGGTCCAGCACTTTGTCGCTCATATCATCTAATTGTGAGATGATTGTGGCATACTAGTCTCTCATATCATCTTGCTCGGTAGCTCGATGCAAGAGATGATTGTGGCCAAACTTGATGAGGCAAGTTTAATTCCATTCTTTGAATGCTCATACTTCCTATCAAGGAATTCGACTTAGATATGTACCAATGGCGCATTTGGCATGGCCTCAGAAATAAGCTACAAAGATATGCAAGTTAGCGGAGCTTGCATAAGCCTAAGGAGAGTACGGCATAAGTTTGATTGATGCACCCTTAGCACAAGCAAGACAAGTGCATGCTTTCAGCAATGCCTAAGCTAAGTGAAGTGGGGGTATTAGGACTGCAATGACCTGTGTGTAAGTTCAAGGAATGCATTATGCGTGGACAAGACTCGGCAGTATGACGGTTACTCAGATATTCATGTTGAGGAAAGGCTTTAAACCCTTCGCGGAACAAGGGTGTGTGGAAAATAAGTTATCCACATCATGCTCCATGAGCATGCTTGCAAGGGAAGATGGACGTGTATTTCCTAGTGTTAAGGTCCTGTTCGTAGCATCATCATGGCGTACCGGGGGAGTTATGGCCTGCGCGCCCAGGTGCGCCAGGTGTAATTTTCCGGTCTGTCACATAGGTTGTTTATCCAAGTGATGTAACATATCATAGTTTCTTTGTTCTTGGGGATTCTGACCATAGTTTGGTTGAGCTGGTCAATGTTGGGATCCTTGTTACGGGTGTAATTTGAAGGACTGGTATTGAGAGAATTGATATGGCTATGGATGAGAGTGATAGTGACTTCCGGTGATAGAGTAATATTTTGAAAATATTTTAGGAAATGGGCCTTCCATATATGCCAGGTTGTGATAGCACGCAATTGATTCGAGGTTACATCTTTTACCATGTTGTTTCGAGTGTTGTTACTCCAAGATTTTGTTTGATGTTACAAGTATTTTGACTTTGTATCCTACAATTTAGTCCAAACCAGACTACTTTGCTAAAGGGGAAAAGCAACAGGGTATGGATATTTGTTTCAGTAAAATTACCGCACATCCTGCATACCGGGGATGCAGAGTGAGCCCATTTTCTTATTTTTATTCATTGACAGACAGAATTTAGTTGTTGCATTTCCACACAAATACTTGAATTCGGGGGATAACTTTTATGTTCCATATATGCTTGCAAACCGGATTAATTGGCACATTTTCATGGCCACAGACAAGATATTCATAAACAGATTTTACAGTCGTATTTCCAATACTACTTAGCGGCCAAACCAACCTATCGATTAGAGTATTATTTTGATTAAGGTCAACAGAAGTAATGGTCTGAACAATAAGAGAGGGTGGAATCTGTTTTAAAAAATCCTGGTTTTATATCCTTGTTTGTGGGTCGAAAACTTCATAGACCCTGGTGATCCTGGTTTCCCTTTCATAACTTTTATCCACATAGCATCTAAGTTTTTTTTATCATTATACATGTCAATTTTGCAAGCATAGCATAGTTAAAGTATTCAAAATTTCTGAACCTCATTCCTCCCCTAACTTTTCGGCTTGTAGACACGGCCCCAAGATTTTGGGCACCATCCTTTGCTTACATGGATATGACCCCACGAGAAAATTATATTCATTTTAACCATTTTTTTGGTTATATTTTTCGGTATTACAAAACAAGGCATTCGGTATGTAGCCAAAAAATCAGATACATGTTTCATCATGACTCTTATCCTTTCCGGATAGGATTTGAAGGATTTCTCTAGCCTCCGTATTTGATACAGAGTTGTTGAAGAACATGTCAGACTTGTCATAGTTTATTAATTTCCCAGAGCCCTGATTGAAGCGATCCAGAATCTTAACAAAGCTTTTGCACTCCTTTTCCCCAATTCTAGTGAAAATGAGACAGTCGTCAACAAATATGAGGTGAGAGATGAGGGACAATCTTTACCCATTTTAATCCCAGTAATAAGTTTTTTTTCTCAGCTTCTAATAAAATTATAAATAGCCCCTTCATACAAATTATGAATAAGTATGGTGATAATGGGTCCCCTTTTCTTATCCCTCTAGTGGGTTTGAAAAATCTGGTGAGGGTCCCATTAACCAAAACCGCACTACAGGTAGTGCCAACACATTGCATGATAAGATCAATCCACTGGATACTGAACCCCATTTTAGACATGACTTTTTTTTAACACGGTCAAAGACTTTTGAGATGTGATTCCCATGAAACCCTTCTTCTTTTGTTTTTCTCTCTCAGATATTATCGAATGAATGATTTCATGAGCTATAACTATATTATCTTTTATTTGCCTACTAGAGACAAAAAAAGATTGATAAAGAGAAATGATCTTTTTGAGAAAAAGTTTTATTCTGTTTGTAAGTAATTTTTAGATAATCTTATAAATAGTATTACACACGGAAATGGGGCCAAAGTCGTTAGAAGATTCGGCGGATATAAATTTAGGAATGATAAAAGTGGAGTTAAATTCTACGGTGTTGCAGTATAATATTAGGGAAAGAGAAGAGGCAGGGAAAAGAGAAGATACAATTGATAAGAGAGTTCTTAGGTTACATGGATATAATATATGTATATACATGGAGATGGGAAAACCAAAAGACATTTGTTTTGGGCCGCACATCTATGGGCTGTAAGCCCTACAACACTCCCCCTTGTGTGGTTCAATAAAACTTCATATGCAGTGCTTCACATATAGTGCTTCGAATGTAGTTCTTCAAATGTCGTCCTCTCCTTGTTGACTTGTGCCGAAATCAATTGCCTCATTAAAACTTTGATAAGGAAAAACCCAGTGGGAGAAAACCTTGGTACAAATCTTCACATGTAATACTTCACATGTTGTCTCGTACTTTACATATAGTTTATCATATGCAATACGATCTTCAAAGACCGAAAAGTCTAAGTTAATTACCTCGTTAAAACCTTTTCAGGAAAATAAAATTGGACAAAACCTGAGCTAAGGAAAAAAAGTACAATTATTGAGAAGACTTGGTGCAGAATTGGACTCGCATATGTTGTCTCGTTAAAACCTTGACAAGGAAAACCCAGTGGGACAAAACCTTGACGAAGGGAAAAAAGTACAATGCGATAAGTCCACGTAAAGTTACTTCGTTGAAGTTCACTTCTCTTGTTGCTTCACAACTCAGAAAAACCTTGTGGGAAAAAGGAATAACCTTGGAAAATCAGATTCAAGGTGTTTGTTGTTGTCTCATTAAAAACCTTGCCGAGTAACAAAACCATGTGGGAAAAAGCAACCTCGGTGAAGAAAAATAGTTCAACACACCATTAGATGCTCCCCCTGATGTTAGACAATTTTCATTAGTCTAATGCAGTCAAAAGGAGTTTATCACACTTTACTTTGGTGACTTGAATGTTTATAAGACCCTGTTGTTGATTCTGGAAGTTACGTTGCTTAACATACTATCGCGTTTCATTTCTTTGATTAAGATATTTTCAGTAATATCAACGTGATATTTATGTCTTCAACGTTCAACATACTTGATGTTTTTAGTGTTGTCTCGCTAAAAACCTTGTCGAGTAACAAAACCCTTTGGGAAAAACTATTCTCGATCGAATGGAAAAAGAGTACAACACAGCTTCAATTTCGAAGTAAAATATGTCGACATTATATCTTTGGATCCTCCCCCTGATGTCTGCATCTCCCCCTGATTACTTTCATAGTTTTTCCAAACAGTTCCTTTAGTCATGTACTTTTCGAAACTGAATATCGGTAATGACTTAGAAAATAGTCTACCATATCTCCCCCTGATTACTTTCATTGGAGAAGAGATTATTGTTCCTTCATAATCAATAACCTTTGGATTGCAGTTCCTTTAGCATTCCTTTTTATGTCTTTGCAGGGATAAAACAAACTCATGTCAATGGTTACTTTTAAGTACATGATTACATTCATTGTACCATTCCAATGACGTTGCGTTGGCGCTGAGCTATATCTAGCTAACAAGTTCCCTGAGGATGTAAAATTTAATCGAGTATATTATTATACTAAGTAAAACAATGCTTCTATTATACTTAGATATGGGAATTTCATCTCCCAACACATCTTCGTCATCTTCCTTTAGACGAAATGATCACTTACTTCCATTTGAACCTCGACTAATCATGGGAGTGATATCAGGATGCATGTCTTTGTTAAATTGCCTGAAAACTTTAGACATATGCAAACTGGTGGAATAATATACCACAAGCTTAGTATTCGGTCGAGCTTTCCCTAGATTTTTCATCTCAAATTCGGATTTCAAATAGCATTTAAGGTCTCTTAATATATCAAGAGTACCCCGTCATGTCTGTACCATCGACATGAATAGCTACAATTCCAAATCAGGAACTTTCTTGTGAATACGCAAGGAAATATAACTTACTTGTCTATCCCCTCCAAATCAATTAGCCACTTAGACGGGTATACCACATCCTCCTGATTGCTTCTATCTATAAGTGAGCGTTCTATCTAACTGTAAACGCAATCTGTGGTTTAGAGTCACTTGATTTGGATAACAAAAGACTATCAAGTACTTTTGTAAATATCTTCCATCTCTCGATTCTTTCAGAGATACGTAATAACCACATACATATGCTGCATTTCAAGTCCTTTTAAAATTACCAAGCTAACTAAGTAGCCGAACACTATAACGTTTATTATAAGAGGACAATTCCAGGGCTTTGTGAGAATCCTCGCACCACAAGGCGAGTCTTGATACTTTGAGACTTTATTCTTCCTACTGCACTCTATGACAAATAATCATGTATGTCACATAGGCTTTACACTTGGTTGGTTAGCACTACCACACCAAATACCTTTGTATTTGTCAAAGAACCTACCTGGATTGTGTAGGCCAAATATGCTCTTCGTTGACATTAAGCAACAAGGAGCTTGGTTCGATCTCATCTTGCTCTATTTCCTTAAGCAAGTGTATATGAAATCAATCATCAATATGCTCGCATGATCTTTCCATTGACTCGTGCGCATTCTCATAATCCACTTGGGATGTCATTGTTCTCTGGAATCATTAATATTCGGAGCGTCCTCCTGTTTGATTCATGGACATTTTCAGAGACAATCTTATGAGATGAATTTCTGATGATATAAATAAGTTGTGCCTTACTCACTTACTTCCTTTCTAGGTGAGGATTAATCGAACCAAGTGGTCTCTCCAACTTCCTTTGTGGAGCCACGGCCTTAACTACACTTCCACCAAGTGTAATTGGAACACCTTAGTCTATGGTGTACCCCATACTGAGGATTTCTAACCTTGCAGGATTATTTGCAGCTTGTATGTGTGATATTGTCACGTTGCCGATATCAGTGCACTTTCTGAAGTCGATTATTCTTTGTCACTTCATATTTACATTTTTGGAGTACAAGAATCAAAAGCATAATGGGGAGAGGTAGTGCAAATCAAGTAACTTTAGAAATCACTGATTATGATAGATGGCATAACTTCACATTCTATTAGTTCATTGTCTTGTACACTCAAATGAAGTGATGCCCATGTTAGTACTTTCAAAACGAAACATCGTGTCACAACCAATGTGCCTTATGGTTATGTCAAAGTCTTTATGAATCAATCCCATTCAGTTCATTGCTGGGGTTAATATGGATTCAGTATTTCAAGTTCCAGTGATTTACAATTCACTAGATTGACACATTAATTTTCTAAGAATGCGCTTCCTTCCACATTCATTAGAAATAGTTTATATATGCAATCAACTTCATTCTCACTGTAAGTTTACAAAAAGGTAGGTAATAGTTCATGCGTGAACACCCTTTGCACTTAACAAGATGTGATTAGCCCTTAATACATATAGAGCTTAGACATTGAGTCTTAAAACATTTAATAATCGGTGTGGCCTTATTACGTAACAAAAGTCGGATCAACTCAATTACTTTAGAGCGAACATATGTTACGTTTCATCCAGATATATCTCAAGTGCTTTAGAGAATTGATGTCTCTTGGGAATGATGTACTTTTCATTCCATAAGCGCATACATATGATCTAGTTCAATGAAATAGTCAATTGGCGAAGAAAAGTTCTTCTTGTCATTAAAGTTGATGTCTAAAGTATGAATTTCCCACGGAAATTGGTTGTTATTATGGTACCCTCATTGCATTGCTTGTACCAATACCGATAAGAAGATTCATTCCCAACTCTTTGATGAGAGCTAGAATTACATCTTAGCTTCATCACATATTGAGTTGATACATGTACTTTGGTGTCATTACTACCAGGGGGAAAAATACATCTTTGTCTCATGATATATATGTCCTTTTTCACATGCTTTATATGAGTCAGTACGTCTAACCCTCATTACTTCGGGTTCTTTCCATTTTCAATTTTGCTACATTTAGCTTAATTTGAGAAATTTCTTTATCTCAACAGGCCAAGAGAATCTCACTACACATGTCAACCACTTACTTTAGGTTGAATATATTATTAAAGATAGTTCTTTTGTTTTCATACTTCAACATATTAAGGTTCGTTAGTATCATGGATGAAGTAGAGAAATGGAATTTTTTTTTTGACTCATATCGCCTTTTGTGAGTTCTTCCACAAAAATTGGAATACATATGATTTTATTTGCAACGTATTTTTTGGAAATATCGACTCTTTAATAGTCGAGCTAGTGGATTACATCCCACGGAACATTTCAAATTTGGGGAGACAATATCAAGTACGCAATAATGGTCCAAGTACTTCAAATTCCCAAATAAATACATTGGAATCGAGTTGGTACAACAAATTGAACAAAAGACACCATTCAACTATAGCCAATATCATATTCAAGAGGACTAAATAACATTAACCGAAATTCTTAATGAACGAGATCGGCACTCATAATTTAAATTGACCGCTTATAGACTTATTTTAAGAAGAAAAAAAAACAGAACTAGGCATATTCTTAAAATAAATAAACAAGCCCAACAAACATTCAATATTAAAACACACATTAACATTAGTTACATACCTCAAGACGAACTTTAATTGCCATTGTACAGTGTAGATATAGAACCAAACTCCTGTGCATATACTTTTGTTTAGTTCCCCTTGTACATATGCAAAACCGGGATGGCCTTGGTCATGCACGTCCCGAGCAGCACAAAACGAAAAGGACAGGACAGCCTCTGGATCGGAATGGGAATGGACAGGACAGCCTCTGGATCGGAACGGGACTGGACAGGACAGCCTCTTGATCGGCTTTTCTTCTCCACGAAACGCGAACGAACAGGTTCCCTTCCATGATTTCCCACCGACCTAAAATCTACATCCAACGAAAATTAAAAATTCCGTGAACTATTAAATAATTCCTGATGGTTAGTACAAACACAGTACCACAATAAAATAATCGAAATAAAGCACTCTGCGACAGTAATCCCTAATCATAATCAGTATGATTAATCAAACCAATCCCTGATTTCTCATCAAATCAACTTTGCCCCCAGATTTAAAATACCCAATGCATAAAATCAAAAACAGGGAGAGAAAAAAAAAATATATAGGAAAAAACAGATCCAACTTAGCTGATTTGTTCCAACGATTTCAACAATAGATTAACCATCATCCCATAATTGTGTTGATCTAAATCATCCATGTAGAGAAAAAAAAATCAACCCTATCTAGCTATGCGGTATAGCTTAGTGCATGATAACGTGTTGCAGTATAATATTAGTGAAAGAGAAGAGACAAATAGGGAAAAAAGAAGATACAATTGATAAGAGAGTTTTTAGATTACATGGATATAATACATGGAAATGGGAAAACCAAAAGACATCTGTTTTGACCGCACATCTATGGGCTATTAGCCCTACAACATATGGTAGTTTGAACAAGAATTTTTTTCCTTCTCATTTTCCACGTACAAGGATGACTTTCACTTGTTAATTAAAGTATTTTATTTTTGGAAGTTGTGGTGGGGAATCTGGGGATGGAGGCCTTGTGTTTTTCCATTTCCTTGGAAAAGAATACCGCAAAACAATGAAGTTATCTTCTGCCATCGGTACCTATTATTGCCACTAATGCTTGAGATAATATAAAGAAGCTCAATTTTCATCTTTTGGAGTATTTAAAAACTGGGAAAAAGCTATAAAAACTTTAACACGTACACTCTACCCTGACTTACAATATTAGCTAAGCTACAAAGCACTTCTGCGCCAACAACAAGAACTCTTCACATTCCCGACTAACAATAGTGGCTACAGAGCACTTTTACGGCTAAAACAAGAATTCCTCACATACTTGAAGAACCACTCTAACATGTCATTATGAGCCTCCTCTGCGCGCTTCACAGCTTCTTCATTTTTTATGTTGTATCTCACTGTCCATCCGTGTCTGACCCCATTGAATATCTTTACAGAGCTATCCACCTATGTAGATATATGTATAAAAGATTAGTCTATCTCTACAGATATATTTCGTAAACAATGAAATTTTAATCACCTAACCTCGGGTTTAGTTGATAAAACTTCTTCAAATTCTTTCAAAACTTCCGGCGGAGACATTTGGTCGACTTCAGCTCCCAGTATTGAAATTGGTACCTTGATTTCTGAATTTTTGTAAGCCGAAACGACATTTGTTATTTCTAATGGTGAATGTGCCCAATGAATATGCTTGAACCTTGAAGCAAACAATTCTTACCCTCGATATCATCTACAGTAACTAGTGAAGGATGGAGCATCACTATAGCTTTAAGATCCTCCGACTTCAATGATTCCACGAGTACCTTTGCTGGAGACATACCGGACAAGAACTGATGTAATTAGTAACCCATGCCACACCTGACATGTTAACTGTAATTCCGGGAAACATAGAGAACGATTCTTACCACCCCAGCAGACCCCTGCCGCTCCAATTGCAGTGATCCCCTTGCTTCTTAGAGCTTCAATTACCGGTCTAGCTTCTTCAGCTGCATCCTCCTACAAATGATTCGAACAGGAGTTTGACCGCAAGTTTGATGAAGGAATTATAAATGAAACTTAACTGAAAAACAAAACAAAAAGAAACAAAGCTTGTACCAACCGCTAGATGAAACTGATACCAATACATGAGATTTTTTTCGGGCGTAAAAGGATCCCCATGGAAGAAATTAGGAGCCACGACATAGTACCCAGCGGCTGCTACTTTGTCTGCCAGCTTCCTGATTTTAGAAAACGTATATGTCATCACTACATGTAATTTAACAAGCGGTTGAATGCCAAGTAAAGCAAAATAAAGCATTCAAGAGTAACAGAAATCCAATTTAACTTGATATTTACCTCAAGTTAGGTGCTTCAAATCCTGCAAAAAAGAAAAAGTTGAGACCATTAGTGACACGAATACAAACAATCTTTGATTCTGAGTGAGTCCAAATTATAAAGCAACAGATTACAGATGATTGAAAATAAATCAACTGTGTATAAGATATTGAAGTTCCGATTCAGCCAAGGATCCCAATCAATTCTGTTAGACCTGAAATTTCATTCCAATATTGCAACAACATAAGCAAAGAACCAGTAATATACTACTATCACAATCAAGTGGGTACCAACCATAAACATCAGAAACAAGTAGAATTCCAAGCTTTGAATCCAAAGAACCAGAAACATAGTTTTCAAGACCTCCAATTTCTTCAACACATCCAATTCCTGAACTTAAACTAAGATCTGGTGGATTCTCACAACACTGTGATCCTACCATCTCTCTCTCTCTCTCTCTCTCTTATTTTTCTTACTACTACAAACACTTTACTCTTCCAAAAAGATTCTCCTTCAAAATTGATCAGATAAAATAGTGTTATAATATGTACAAACCCAACAATAATTCTGCTCAGCCCACCAGTAGGTCAAACCCACCCCTGACTAAACTAAGATCTGGTGGGTTCTCACAACACTGGAATCCTACCATCTTTCTCTCTGTACAAAACAAATCACTACACTCTTACAAGAGAAATACACGCCCATGGTGTAATATTTCTTCTGATAATTCATTGTTTGATATGAAACATTGGCTTTTATTAATTCACAGCTGATGGTATTATAAGTGTAATACCATCATAGAAACACCGGCTTTTATTAACTCATTGCTGAGTAAAAAATTTAAAACAACAATGTCAAGAAACATAAGATAAAACAAGCAAATATGATACTGAGTGTAAGCGACTATTTAGAATAGCTGTAAATAGGTGTAGGAATTAACGCCATCCCGACTAGTAGCTGTAAGAATGAACGTCATCCCGACTAGTGGCTGCAGGAAATGAGCGCCATCCCAACTAGTGGCTGTAGGAATGAACGTCATCCCGACTAACACTTACATACTTAGAGAGCCATTTTAACATGTAATGATGAGCTATTTCAGCTTGCTTCACAGCTTCTTTATCACCAATGTCGTACCTCAAAGTCCAACCGTGATCAACCCCTTTAAAGACCTTCACAAAGCTGTCAACCTGTAAACAAAACATAGCCAACTCTCTAATCAATTCGAAACAAATTTCATCATCATATAATAACTTCAACAATGGTGGGATCGGCCCCCACATTTTTATTCGTCCTGCTATGGGATGTAACCATTCACATTTGCTTATAGGTTTCATTAGTTTGTAACGTGCTTCTCTTTTTTCTCAGAGGTCAGGCCTATCTCCCCTCTTTTCTATTTTCATTTCCTTTATCAACAAAATCTCCTAGTCATAAGATTTTCCAGAAAGAAAAAATAAATGCAACATTAAGTAACAGCGAAATTGGAAAGATTGAGAAAAGGGGCAACTAGTGTACTGCTTCCTCAGGACATAACATGCTGAGAGCCTCATACTGCAACAGTTTTTGCAGGCATGCAACATCAAACATTAAATGCATGTCTATTGTATGATAATCTTAATACCTCGGGTTTTGTAGATAAAACTTCCTCAAATTGGTTCAAAAGTGCTGGTGGAGACAGCTTGTCCAGTTCACCTCCTAGAATAGAAATGGGTACCTTGATTTCTGAAAGATTTGTTCAATACTTGTTACTTGCAAAACTAATGTTCATAAATTTTACTAAAACAAAAGAAGAAACATAGACGAAAACAGTCAAAGGTAGAAACTCAATGACAAAAATCAATTAGAGTTCTAAGAATCTAAGACAAATTAAACAAACTACTCGTGACTTTTACCCTTTATATCATCAACAGTAACTCCTGCAGGATGCATCATCACAACAGCTTTGAGATCATCAGACTTTGCTAGTTCTGCGACTACCTTTCCTGAGAAGAATTCAAATGACAGCGTCTTATTCAGGTGGATAATACAATTTTCTTTAGGATGTCAATCAAGTAAAGAGAAACAAATACGAACAGTTTTTTTTTTTGGAAATGATTGTACAACCAAATCACACCAAAATACTGAACAAGATCATGTAAATATAAAACAGCGCCACTTACCACCCCAGCACATCCCTGCAGCTCCAACGGCGGAGATTCCCTTTCTTTTTATAGCTTTAATAACTTGTTTAGCTTCTACAGCTCCCTTATCCTACAAGTTTTAAAAAGACAGAAAATTTCAACACATTTTGGATGCAGCGATTATGATTTTTGTCTGAGGCAAACTAACCGTTCCATGAGATTGAGACCACACTGCTGCATCCTTGCCAGGTGTATAAGGATCCCCATGAAAGAAATCTGGAACTACAACATAATATCCAGCTGCAGCAACTTTGTCTGCCAGGTTTCTGGTATGTAAAGCAACATCAATGGAATATTATAATTAGATTTGGCAACATTTAATAAGTACTGAACCTATAAGCAATTAAGGTATTTTCGAGTCTTCAAACACTGACTTTCATATCTATAGACCGCTAGCTTCAAAAGCCAAACAAGGAAATTGGTATACCTCAAATTAGGTGCTTCATATCCTGCAAAACAAAGTTGAGGAAAGCAATTAGGCAAAGTCTAATGAAACTGAACCACCTTTTATCTCCACAACTACAAATTAATTTTTTTTATAGAATCGAAAAATGAAACGCAACATGAAGACACAGTACTAAAACGGATAGGCGTACAAGGCAGATTTACAGTCA
Source organism: Papaver atlanticum (assembly GCA_023531105.1). Taxonomy (NCBI): domain Eukaryota; kingdom Viridiplantae; phylum Streptophyta; class Magnoliopsida; order Ranunculales; family Papaveraceae; genus Papaver; species Papaver atlanticum. The sequence continues at coordinate 2,570,890 of JAJJMB010010543.1, read as the reverse complement.
CCCACAACTCCCTTTAAACACAGACGAAAAACGGATAAATAAGCGGTGAACTGAGGCCAACTGAGCTCACTTCAATCAATCCTACAGTGTGCTAGGACATTAAGACTGGCCCCAGCATTTGGCTGGAGGGAAATTTTAAAAAGGGTTAGTAAAAGTCTTAAAAGAGAATAATTTTAAACCAAATTGGAGTAGCAAATGTTGTCAGTTTTCTTGCAATGAAGAATAGAATAATCAAGACTTTAAAGTTCTAATTTAACTAAAGATCCAATCAAATTTGTAAAATCGAGCCACATCAAAGCATCAATTTGAATAGCTAATAAATCCAATCAAACCATGTGAACCCAAACAACAGTAACACACCATTAACACATTTTATCAAAAGTTTCTACACAAAATTGTAATGAGACAAGAAGAATTCCAAGCTTGAAAGCAAAGTTGGTAGTTACCGAAATAGTCAGAAACAAGAAGAATTCCAAGCTTTGAATCCAAAGAACCAGAAACATAAGTCTTTAGACCTCCAATTTCTTCGACAAGTCCGTCACCAGAACTTGAATTAAGAGCTGGCGGGTTCTTACAACAATGATGATGGTCTCCTGCAACTGTTCCAACAACAACAAAAAACAAAAGAACCAACGAAATTAGAGCTCTTGCCATGATTTCTATTACAAATTACTTCACTCTTCCAGTAGTTATTGACGATTCACAATACATAGTGTAGTTATTATGCATAACCAACCCAACAATGATTCTGATCAGTCCACCAGTCGGTCAAAGCCACCGTTGACTGGTTTGACTTTTTAGTTTCTTTGGATTCCTAAGCGTTTGACTTTTAGAAATAAAAATAATGTTCGTTAAGATGCACAATTTCAGAAAAATTATGGGAAAAAAAACTTTTCTGTAAGGCAAATTAATTTTTTTTTTTATTTCTGAAATTAAGTTCAAAAGCATTTCTGTTTATGGTATCCAAACACCCTCTTATTCTTTTGTTGATCAGGTGTTTTCCCACTTGTGTCAAAAATCATCTTTTCCCTTCTCTCATCGACTTTTTTTTTTTTTTTTTTTTTTTTTTTTTTTTTTTTTTTTAATGATTTTATTTAGTAAAACATAAGGTCTACTTTTTGGGTATAAAAATAGTAAAAACAAAATTAAGATCTTACCATTTTTCCCTTCCCTGATCCACTTTATGAAATGCCATGATCCAACTTCTTTTATGGCGACAGACTTGACCTCCTATGCCACGTTCAACGTGACTGTAGCTACTGTTTGTAGCTCTCACTATAGGCCTCAGAATCGCATATTTCGCAAGATGGGGTATGGCGAGGTCTTCAACTGGGTTTTTCAATTCATCCGCTAGAGCGCAAACTGCATAAGCAGTGGCAGGTCAGAGCAGGCAGATTTTCTGTAACACTATTAACTGAACTTCCAAAATGTACTGTAAGCAGGCAAAAAAAAAAGAGGACACAGTACTTCTGACAATTCAATGTCATTGACGTGATTTAAATAATAGGTGGCTCTGTAAACAGTTAGCGGCTTTTGTAAAAATCCAAGGACGATTGTGAACAGGTAAGCCATGTAGGACAAGGTTGATGACAATTGGTGAACATCTAAAGCCTATTTGTAAACAGTATCACCCTCTAGTTCATTGTCATTGCCTTATCTTTCCATCTTTATTATTAAACTTGTGACATCGCGTTGTCACACATCAAGAACAAAAGTTATGTTCGTAAGGACCGAGACTAACACTCATTTTTCTTATCATGAACAGAAATACATCGGTATGTGTGGAAGGGTTTGAGTTTTAGAAAGTATATAAAACGAGCTCGTGAAATCCCAAATCAAAAACACAAAAACTCAAACACAAACATGTTTAGTTAACAGTTTTACTTTCCTGTGTTGGTAATTTATATTTCTCATATCCGTGGTTTCCCTACTGTTGCAAAAAATGTCTAAATTTTCACGTGAAGAGGATGCGGCTCTACTTGGTGCTTATTGTTTGGTTAGCAGCGACCCAAGAGGAAAAAATGTAAACAGTACAAAATTTTGGTCTCAAGTTCAATCTAAATACAGAACCGAATGAGGGGAGAGAACAGGCTCGGTCCTGCCTTCTTAGTGGCCTAAATTTGTTGTTTTTTTGTGGCCCCCCTATTAAGCAAAAAAAAAAACATTTTACATACAAAATGACCTTTCTTTTCTGGTCCCTTATAAATCTGTTTTTTTTTATTAGGTACCCTCGCAAATATATTGTTTCTGTTATGCCCACATATACTATTAGTTTTACATAAAATCCTTATTCTATCATCTCAAAGACTGAAACCGAGAGGGGAACATTTTCATTTTTCTGGGCCCTTTCTTTGTGTGGCCTCAAGCGCGGCTTGTGTCGCTTATATGGTAGGGCCGGCCCTGGGAGAGAATATTAGAAAATTGAAGGCTTTAGAACATAGAGTCTGCAACTTAAAACAAGAAGTAAAGAGATATGTTGGGTGCATAAGAGCATACTTTATAAACATGCCCGCAGGGTGGAGCCCTGAAGGCGTGATGAGTTTACTACAATAATTGTTTCCTATATTGCGTCCCTAGTGTTAACAATTTTATGAATTTGTCTCCAGTACCGCGCAGATCATCTTAAGTATTAGGACGAGCAAACTTATGCAAAAAGATGTTGACACGAAGCGGTTTTTCAAATTCTTAAAGTGCATCTAACGGAAATGTATTTTTCAAGATGACGTAGCATTCATAATACTTGAAATCTCTCCTAATGTCCCTATTGTACATAATAGTCGCAAGAGTTTCCTATAATCAAAAAAAGCATAAGTAATTTAGAGACGAAAACGGTTAAGAAGTGAATAGATGCACGAAAACAAAAAACACTTACAAGTCTTTCAACGGTCAATAAAGGAGATCTATTATGTTTCTCATAAATATATTTTTTGGATGCGTATGTATTGGCTGACTCCTTTTTTTATTACACCAACCCTACTCTTTATATTTGCTTATGTTATTCGATGAACGTTTATAAATACATATTTATAGTTATCGAAAACCTGTCTCCAAACTCTAGTAGCCGGGACCAAATGATGACGAACCTCCGGGAGAGTAACAACATCGACCCAAGCATTTATTATAGCAATATTTTCTTTTGTGGTATACAAAGACATTATGGATTGTGTTGATATGCTTATAGAAACCCTAATACAAGAGGATCACAATAATTTTAGGGGAGATGCAATTTGTTAGAGAAGACAATCTTTGATTAGGTGTGTGTTGATTGGCGTATGGACAAATGAATTTATAGAGATTGAATGCACTGTTACAAATCTGACGTTATATCACTTCGTGCAATGGGTTAATTGATCGTCTTGTCTTTCAATTGACTGAATGACCTAGCAGAAGTAAAGTGAAATGTAAGTTACTGAAAATAAGTTATTTTAAATGTAAAGAAATTAAATTTTCATTAAAGTTATATGAGATGCTTTAGCGATTTTATTCGGATTGATGGAGTGACAACACATAACCACTGTGTTATATTTTTTACCTTCAAACTTTATTATGCCATGGGTAAGATATTATTTAGTTTAAAAAAAGTACAATAATTGTAGCACAAATAATCAAACACAACACATTATATAGTTTTATTAAACCAGATATCACTTTCGCAGTCATCGCGGTTACATTTAGCATACGTAACAAGCCTTTAAACCTTTAGGTGACCCTAAAGGACGAGTGATGTCTCGTCAGGGTTTACAAAGAGGTATGCCCACAAAATCTATCATCTACCAGTATGTAGAAATTAATTCATGCATCACCTGAAGTTCTTTTAATCTCTGTTAGGAAATCGGGGAACTTGGTCTTAGAAATAGAAAAACTTCCCGGTGTGGAAATTCAACGCCTTTAACTTGTCGGTACTTCAACTCGACCAGCCTTTCCTGTAACAAAGAACAAAACAATAAAATTATTGTTTATCTTTTTGAACAAAATTGTTTATTTTAATAAATAATTATATTTACCATAGTTTGAGTTGTAATAGATTGAGGATCGCGGCAACTGACGACAATTTTGGCTTGGTAGGCATAATATAATTGCATTTCCTCCTGAATTACGCCATATCTTTCCTTTATGTTTTTCACGGTTCTTGTTAGAGCATTGCTCGGTCGAACTCGCAAGCATTGCTATCTCAAGCTTGTTTGTCAAGTTTAGTTGCTAAAACTATAAGTCTTGATTTCTAGTCTACTTATAGCTAAGTCTTGGATTAGGATAGTAAGTGTAGTTGAGCCTTAGACTCCACGGTGTTCATCGAATGAAGACGAAGAACTACTCAAGGGAACTTGTGGAACTTCATCAACAAAAGGTATGTGGAGACTTGAACTTATCTATCACTCAAAAGTCTATCTATTTTATCTCCTATTTTTGAGACAAAAGTCGTATTGCTATATAGACTTCAATTATACACATTTGCTATTTCGAGCCGAGTTTATCTCGCTTATCTATTTCTCGAAATATGTGTTGGTAAGCTTTCGCTTTAGCCAAGTTCATCTTTACTCGTGACGAAAATCATGTTGATTATTTCAATAACTTGAAAATCGCTTTGATGAAAATAGTTTGTGGATAACAACTATTTTAACATCCTCTAAGAAAGTTTCAATGATTGAAATGAGAGTTTAGAACAAGTAACCATGTTTGGATATAAGCATAGTGTGTTCTCACATTTGTGTAAAAGTCCAAATCCAGGAACCTAAAGTATGCATACCCGTACGCGTACTGGCGGTTGTTGGAAATCCGGGTAAGTATGCGTACCAGTATGCATACTGGCGGAAGTTTCACTTCCGTGAATTTCTGCTGGAGTTGGGAAGTAAAAACAAACTCAAACCGGTCACTTAAGTATGCGTACCCGTTTGCATACTTAAGAAGGTTACTTTCTAAAATCTGTTTGTTCATGAACTAAAACATTTATATAATAAAGAATGCAATCTTTGCAAACCATGGCTATAATGTTCATGAATTGATTCGAGTGAATCAAAATCAATTTTGCTTCAATTGTGTCTTGTATACTTCTATCAGATCTAAGCAATTGAACAACTCTCTAACTAGTTCATTTGAGTCATTTGAACTAGTTATGGTAAAGATGAATAAGGTTGATATGAAAGTGCTCATATGGCTAACCATTGGTTAACTACTGTTGAACCAACTAAGTGTACACGTTTAGGTACGGTTCCATAAACCAAAATGAGGGTACATTTCATTTGTGTGTAACAAGCTAAGTTCGATCTAACGGTTGAAAGATATTAGCTTGAATCTAATCAGGTTTTCGTCTAATGGTAAAAACTGAATGCTTTGTTACCAAGGTAACTAAGATTGCAAACCCTAATTTGAAATATATATAAAGGAGAACTCTAGCAACTGGGAAACCTAATCCACACACCTCTGGTGTGATACTAGTTGTATAAGCTAGAGTCGATTCTCCTTTAACATTAGGTTTTTCACGAAACCCTGTAGGTTAACGACTTAAAGACTTCATTGGGATTGTGAAGCCAGACCCAACTATTTTCTCTGTAGTTGCGTGATCTGATCTTGTTTTTTTCTATCGTGATTGAGTACAATCGTAAGATTGGCTTGAGATTTATATCTCCGATAGGCAAGATAGAAAAGTAGTCACAAACACCTTCGTCTCATCGTTTGTGATTCCACAATATCTTGTTTCGTTAATCGATTAAGATTATTGTGAGGTGATTGATAATACTAGGTTGTTCTTCGGGAATATAAGTCCGGGTTATCAATTGGTTCCTGTTCACCTTGATTTATCAAAAGACGGAACAAAAACTCGTAGGTATATCTGTGGGAGACAGATTTATCTATTCAATAGACTTTTCTGTGTGAGACAGATTTGTCTATCAAGTGTTCGACTTTGGGTCGTAGCAACTCTTAGTTGTGGGTGAGATCATCTAAGGGAATCAAGTGCGTAGTATCCTGCTGGGATCAGAGACGTAAGGAGTGCAACTGTACCTTGAATCAGTGTGAGATTGATTAGGGTTCAACTACAGTCCAGAACGAAGTTAGCTTTGTAGTAGGCTAGTATCTGTAGCGGCTTAATACAGTGTGGTGTTCAAATCTGGACTAGGTCCTGGGGGGTTTCTGCATTTGTGGTTTCCTCGTTAACAAAACTTCTGGTGTTTGTGTTATTTCTTTTTCGCATTATATTTGGTTATATAATTGAAATATCACAGGTTGTGCGTTGAATCGATCAATTGGTAAATCCAACCTTTGGTTGTTGATTGAAATTGATTGATCCTTAAACATTGGTCTTTGGTACCGTTCAAGTTATTTATCTTGTATTCAATCAGGCTCGCAAATTCATATTTGTTTGATTGCGGATTGAATCGAGAAATTGAGATATAACTCTTTGATATACTTTTTATTAAGATTGAGTCTGACTGTCTAGTTGATTCTCTTGAAAGTATATTGGAGTTATTCCATGCAGATTGCTAAGCGAAATATTGGGTGAGGTTGTTATACCCCCGCTTTTTCAGTTCTTTGGCGGGAATTTCAAAAATCTAGCTTGTAATTGTGCCACACCCTCTCCCAAAAGGTTTCAATAGGTAAGAAACCAAGAACAACTTCATGACATGAGCTAATATTCACCCAAGATTTCATGATCACCAAATCTTCAGATGAATCAAACGCAACCATTAGATTTCAAAAAAAGATTTTAAAGGGAGCGATATTTCGAACAGACGAAGAAGAAAATTAATGGTTTTCGGTGTGAATTTGTTAGAGCATAGCTCGGTTGAACTCACCAAGCATTGGTATGTCAAGTTTGGATGTCATATTTTAGTATCAAAACTCATCTAGAGTCTCTTGATTAAATACTAGAGTCAACTTCGTTTAGGTTAGACTAGAAAGTCTTGGAATGTTGAGACATATAAGTATTACTCCGAAGACCTGAAGAATGTGAAGAAGTAGCGAACTACAACGACAACATCATCCTTCTACTTGAGGTTATAGTAATACTGACTTGAACTTGTTTCATTCCTAACGTATCTTTCAAGTTGTGCTATATTGAAAACATAAATGTGAAGATGTATATACTATACATATTGTATATTACTCTAGTGATGTGACATGATCATAATAGTATGATCATAATATTAGGGAATTAGACTACGAAGCATGATGCTTATCTTTTGAACTTCGTAGATATGACATCGACATAATCTTGTATAAATTGTTATATATGATTATGTGAATGAGTTATGGTGAAGATTTCATCCTAGGAAACAATGTTTTACATTTGTTTAAAGGAAGTACAATCATGAACTTGTTTTGTGAATCGAAAGTAAAATCATTAGGCTTATTGGTCTAGCTATTCATTGCAAATCTTTGGATGACCAATATGTGTGAGATGGTAGAACCGATCTTAACTTAGGTTATGTATCTTTGTATAACTAATCACAATGCCTGACTTATGATTTGATATGACCTGTTTTTGTTAATTGGTATAACTGATACTAAGTAAGCACCTCCTTGTAATTGGTGTGACCAATCCTAGTAATTGGTGTGACCGATCATGAGTGTGTGTGACCGATCCTTATAATTCGTGTAACCGGTCCTAGTAACTGGTGTGACCGATCACAAGTAATACCATGTGTATATATAACCGATCCTTGTAACTGGTGTAACCGATCCTAGTGACTGGTATGACCGATCACAAGTGTTTCCATATTTAGGTATAACCGATCCTAGTGATTGGTAGAACCAATTGAACCCACATATTTGATATTTGATCAATCACATAGTGGTCTTAGAAAATAGGTGAAACAATTCTAAACTTGTTTGGAAGTGTGGTATAACCGATTCCAAGAATGTAAAAATCCATGTAAATATGAAATAAGGATTTGCAGTGAAAAGATGTCAACATACTTTGAACACGAGCAGTAACTCTTATCATTTATTGTTCAAAGATATTCCTTAGTACTCAAGGTGATCCTGTACCGAAATAAATTAAGAATCTTTTAATTAAGGTTTTTGATTTTATATGCTTTAATTGCGAGCAATTAATTTATAACTCTAGAAAATAAAAGTTAGTAATGTGCATTTACTAATAGGAGATTTTCTATTTCGGAAATATTGGACAAACATTTATTGGAACTAGGAAAACCGAATTTTGCCATTCATTGCATATCTTGAGAATATTTTTGGTTTTGGAAATTCCATGGTGTCCAAACATCCTTCATTTCTAGCAAACTATCCTAAGAGCCAGGCAAACTTCAATTCTTGTTGTTTCTGGTGGAGCCGTCTATTCGTAGAGGAAAGTAACCTAATTAGGTGAAGTTTCTTACGACCGCTCGTTTAAAGAATTTTATGGGATCAAGAAGCTCTACGAGTACCGTTGGTGGGAAACTACATAATTGCAGTGTTATTAGTTTTCGATTGATTTGATTGACTAACGGTTATTGAAACTTTGATTGCACCTAGTTTGTTTATGCTTGAGAATCTTCTCTTCTGATATAAGATTCACTCAAACTATATCAGAGTATCGACGGTATCTTTAGAACTGTTGTTAGATCTAAAGACATCTTGTGATAATCCATTGTTAACAGACTCCGTTCTGTGCGTGATTGATCACAAGAGATTCAAGTGGTGTTGTGCAGGTTATTGAAGATTAAATAAGATTTAAAGACGAAGAAGATTTCTTATTGGTTTTCGTATCTTGTGAATTGTGTGCACAAACCTTGGTCGGTCGGGATCCAACTAGAATCGGATTTATTCGATTGATTAGTTGCGTGAGATCGACATTCTCTATATATCCTTTTGGGATCTATATTGATTGAGTGTGAATCTATATATACTTGACTATATCGGTAGTTAAAGTTAGATTGATCTAACCAGAAAAAGGAGTTTATTAGATTAAACGGAAGAGCCTTTGTCAACGACTCATCTGTATCTTGTAGCAAGATTGATTAGAGTGGTTACCAAACAGATTATTCCTTTGTTGTTTGGAATACGATCCAAAGGACTTGTTATTCACGTGCGTGACTCTAGAAGTCAAAGGCGCAGGGATACTGAGGAAAATAAGTAGCTCCAGGAGTCTGCTTGGTATCAACTATACGAAGTTGGTATTAGATTTTGTATAGCGGCTTAATTTTTAGAGTATTCAAAACTGGACTAGGTCCCGGGGTTTTTCTGCATTTGCGGTTTCCTCGTTAACAAAATCTTGTCGTGTCTTTTACTTTGATTTCCGCATTATAATTGTTCATTATAATAATGTAAAATACACATATATGTTAACTCCGCATTACTTGATAGTGATCCTATAGAGTTTGGTGATTTCTGAACCTATTATCAAGTAACACAGTTTGTTGTTGTATTGTCTCTATCTTGTATCCATAGTCAATCACACAAGTTATCTTGTTGTCGTATTGTCTCGATGTCGTATCCATAGACGATCACACGAAGTGTGAACCGAATTGTAGTATTGTCTCGTCTCCGTCCATAGACGATCACATTCGGTAGAGGACTTATAGGTTGAAACAAAAAGATTGTGGTGTATTTGGGTACCCTCGTCTTTTCAGAATTATTTAGAGGCTACTTAGGCCTTAAAAGGAGTCTACGTAGTGTAAAGGCCGACATAAATAAGTATGAGCCATATACTTTATCTCACAGAGTTTGTGACAAAGCGCCGCAACCGTTGATGCTTATCCTTTTGAATGGCTATGATGAGTTGGTAAACACCCGGATTTCTAGAGTGACCCATAACCCGATTTGGAACACTTTCTGCCTGTTTTTCTCTTTCCCCTCCTAAGTCCTAATCAACAGAGCAGCCTCCTCCTTCTTCCATCGTCCGTAATAATGGAAATTAAAAGTTGACCAATCGAAACTTTTATTTTGTTTACTATGGAAAAGTCTTAAGATTGAGCTTTATTAGGTAAGCTAGAATTTTCTGTGTTTTATATGTATGTTTAGGCCATTTCATTTCTAGGGCTTTGATTTGGGATTGACATTACTATGAGTTTTAATATTTGGAAAGTCTAGTGTCTTAGTAAGCAATTTCATTCATTATCAGTACCACTTTATTTGTCTAATCTTTGTAACAACATACAACTATTTTGATTTAATGGGTGGGTTTTCCTAATTTTTTTAGTACATCAATAGCTACTTATTTTACATTGTTGTCAAAAAATTTCATTTGTTTCACAGAGAGATGATTGTGTGGGAAGAATTGAATGATTATGTCTGTTTGAATGATTCTTGCGGATGAAATGAACGATTTTTGTTATTTTTTAAATTGATGTATGTTCTACCAGAGATGATTGTGGGGGAAGAATCTTTAAAAATCCCTCAATGAAAGATTTTGTATCGTTTTACTCTTTTCTAACATCATGTCTGCCAGTAGATTTCGAGTTTTTGAGAAGATGATCAGATTTTTGTTGTTCTCCTGCAAATTTCGAGAAGATCATCAGATTTCTCTTCTCCTTCAAATCATCAAATTTTTTGAAAACATTAAAAGGGAGAGATAGAAAGTCAAGACATCTCTGAGTTTTTAATCGGGTTGTGGGTCACTCTAGAAATCTGTGTGTTTTACCAACTCATCACAGCCATTCAAAGAGATAAGAATCAACGGTTACGGCACTTTGTCACAAACTCTGTGAGATAAAGTCTGTGAGCCGATCCCGCCCCTTCCTTTTTAAAGAAAAATAAAATCACTGTTAGTGCTATAGACAAACTATGTCATGAGTCATTATTCATGGACACTATAGTTTTGAAAAGAAATGTCATTGCACACGAAAAAGAAAGATCTTTTTTAACAAAGAAATATAAAAGAGTTTCATACATATTAAAACAACAAAGCCGTACAATCATGATCCCGAGAACAATTCAAACGCCCTTTTTTTTTTGGTTCTCTAACTGGGTCTCAACAACAAACTCCATATCTGTATTTAAATGTAAGCTACTATTCAAATAGGGATTTTCTTCTTGACTTAATCCCGGAATTGAGTACTGCGGACTAATATACCGGCGTCACCCACAACTGGGCAATACCCTGTTGTTTGATCATCCAAACTAGAAGTAGCTTGACGCTTACGGCTACACTCACAAGAACCACCTAAGCCCAACATACGAAATGTCATGTACAGAGAAGATTTTTCTTGGTATTGCTAAAAACTAAAAGCACTAGGATATGTAACGCCAATATCGGTATGGCCATACGTACAATAGCTTCTCCAGAACCTCATTTCATAACTTAGTTGTGCTAAACATTTCCATTGTTCCTACAATATTGTCGATTGGTTAATATATAAATCAATAATAAATAAAATGAATACTAATAAATTTACAAAATATAGTTGAAGTACTAACCTCGGTGCCTTAGATATTACTCCAATCTTGTTGATGGCTCATTGTTGGAAATTATATATTTCACATATCCCCTCCGAGTTGACATAAGGAAATGACCACTGTATCATAAGAAATGTTGATGTCGACTCCGGTTGGGTATCTATAAAGGTTTTCTGGATACTGCATGTGTAGGAGGCGGTACGTTTGGAACGAAACGAGAGCTTTCTATATGACCAACCCCAACCTCGTCATGGTTGTTTACATGAATCAAATCTAGAAAAAACGGTCCCATGCTGCTAGATTTCCAAAAAGCAACATACTCTGTCTCATTTGCTACCAAATAATGCACTCTTTCAACGATATCCTCTGTTTTAGTGTTGGCAAAATCCGTAGGCGGACAAGGAATTGTAATCAAACCTAAAAACTGCCTCAAACATATCTCCACAAGATAAAGTGATCATCTTTCTGTTCGACTATTCCCTTGAAATATAGTGTCTTTCGACTAACTTCTCTTGCTAAAACTACATCATCATCTCCATAATGCGCATTTCTGACCCATGGTTGCCAAAAAACTGCTCCAGGTGACACTCTAAAATCCATCTGTCTTTTAGCGTTGTTCACGGAATGTTTCCCAGCATCTGTTTGTTGCACACCCTCTTTATGATTTGATTTAAACATATTTAATCACATGGTACATATCTTCCGGTACAAATGAACCCATCTTGAGTAATGGTTGAAAATTACAGAAGTAAATATTGAAAAGATGAGGGTACCCAAATATACCTCAATCTAAAACTTTTCCACCTATAAGTCCTTTCTCCGAAAGTGATTGTCTATGGACTGAGTTGAGACAATACAACTAATCGGTTCACACTTCGTGTGATCGTCTATGGATACGAGATCGAGACGATACAAAAACAAGATAACTTATGTGATTGACTATGGATACAAGATCGAGACAATACAACAACGAAATATGATTACTTGATAAAAGGTTCGGACTTAACCAAACACTATAGGATTGCTATCAAGTAATTAGGAATTACCGTTTGTGTATTTTACTTCTAATTATAATAAAACAATTATAATTGGGGAAATAGAAAAGTAAAAGACACAACAAGATTTTGTTAACGAGGAAACCGCAAATGCAGAAAACCCCTGGGACCTTGTCCAGAAATGAATACTCTCAAAATTAAGCCGTTATACAAAATCTAAACCAACTTCGTATAGTTGAGACCAAGCAACTAAACCTATAGTTCACCTTGTTCCCTCAGTATCCCTGCGCCTCCAACTTATAATAAGTCACGCACATGGAACAATTCCTTTGGTTCGTATTCCAAACAGTAAAGGAACAACAAATCTGTTCGGTAACAACTCTTTTCAAACAAAGTGATATGAGTTTGACAAAAGGCTCTTCCGTTTATCCCAATAAACTCCTTTGTCGGGTTCTTAGATCAATCTCTTCAACAACTACCAAAGTAATTGTTTAGACTATGCAATCAATACTTTGAATCACAAAGAATTGTATTGATGTCGATCGACACAACTAATCAATCCAATCTAACACAAAGATAAACCGATTATATTTGGATCCCTCCAGCCGATCAAGTTTTGTGCACACCAAAGATTATGAACTCAAATAAGAAATCTTCTTTGTCTTCAAATCTTCTTAGATCTCCAATAAACACCTGCACACAAACAACTTGAATCTCTTGTGATCAATCACACACGGAACGGAGTCTGTTAACAATGGATTATCACAAGACGTCTTTAGATCTACAAACAGTTCTAAAGATCCCCGTCGATACTTCGATCTAGTTTGAGTGAATCTTATATTAGAAGAGAAGATTCTCAAGCATAAACAAACTAGGTGCAATCAAAGTTCAACAACCGTTAGTCAATCAAATCAATCGAAAACTAATAATAAACTGCAATTATCTAGTTTCCCACCAACGGTACTCGTAGAGCTTCTCAATCCCAAAGAAGTCTTTAAAACGAGCGGTCATAAGAGATTTCGCCTAATTAGGGTACTTTCCTCTCCGAATAGACGGCTCCACCAGTAACAACACAGCTACGTAGTTTTGCTGGCTCTGAGGATTAGTTTGCTCGAAATGAAAACTTCAATATTTATAGACCAAGGAAGTTTGGACACCAAGGAATTTCCAAAACCGAATATTCTCAAAGATATGCAATAAAGTCTAAATCGGTTTTCATAATTCCTGGAAATGCTCTGTCCAAATATTGACCGAAATCTCAGTAGAAAATCGCCAATTAGTAAATGCACATTACCAATTTTTATTTTCTAAAGATATGCATTTAATTGTTGGAAATTAAAAGCATATAAAACTAAAAACCTTAATTAAAAGATTCTCAATTTATTTCGATCCGGGATTCTCCTTTAGTTATTAAGGAATATCTTTGAACAATAAAAGATAAGAATTACGTCACATGTTCATAGTATGTTGACATCTTTACTTTGCAAGTCCTTTTTCATACTTACAATCTTGGAAACGATCTGCCACACTTCCAAACAAGTTTAGAATGTGTTCGTCTGAATTCCAAGAACTATGTGATTGATTATCCTATCAAATCACGAATCATGGGTTTCACGGTTCTACCAAAACAAGTTTCGGTTCTACCTCCATGTGGGTAATAGGATCGGTCACACTAGCTTTCCAAAAATTGGTTGACTAGGTACTAGGATCTGTTACCACATATTTATGGTATTTAACTTGTAATCGGTTGCACAAGTCATAGGATCGGTTACCAATTACTAAGACTTGTTGCACCACTTACAAGGATCGGTTGCACCTCTTACTAGGATCGGTTCCCCAATGTCTAGAGTTGGTCCTACCAATTACAATATATCGATCATACCATCTCAGGTGATTACTTAAGATCAGTTCCACTAATAAAAGTCATACAAATACAAAAGTCAGGCACTGTGAATAGCTTTACCAAGATACATAAACAAGTTATGAGCGGTTATACTAAACACACATATTGGTAATCCAAAGATTTGCAATGAATAACAATACCAATAAGCCTAGCGATTTCCCTTTCGATTCATAAAACAAGTTTATGAATTGTACTTCCTTTAAACGAATGTAAAACATTGTTTCCTAGGACGAAATCTTCACCCATACCCATACATAATCACAATAGCATTCAGACGATTATGTCGATGTCTTATATACGAAGTTCAAAAGATAGACGTTATACTTCATATTGTAATTCCTTAATACTATGTCTAACTAGAGTATAATCATTCACAGCTTCGCAGTTATGTTTTCAATATGCACGACTTGAAAGATACGTTAGGAATGAAACAGTTCAAGTCAAATATTACTAACCTAATGTCGTCGTTGTAGCTCTTTACTTCTTCACATTCTTCAAAGTCTTCACGTAATACTTGTAAGTCTCATTTCCTAGTAACTTTCAAGCTAACCTATACGAAGTTGACTCTAGTAAATAATCAAGCGACTCTTTAAATGAGTTTTGGTTCACTAAAATATGACAACCAAACTTGACATACCAACGCTTGGTGGGTTCAACCGAGCTATGCTCTAACAATCTCCCCCTTTGTCAATTTTAGTGACAAAACTCTTACATCATATGGATAAGCAAATTACAAGAATTCATTACACATACGCTTGATTCAAAGTTTCAACAGCACAATAACCTGTATACATTCAATCCATAAACGCCACTGTTGACATTATAATAACAAAGCTAATACTCCCCCTAAAGGTAAGATAGGTAGATTTTCAATCCACCATCTTTGTTATTCCCTTTGTAGTTAAGATAACCACAAGTATCAATATGATATGTTACTTCCCCTTAGTCTATGCTTTACTCTTTCGTTAGATATAACGTTTAGGCACCATTGTCCTTTCCTTAGTGATACCAAATCACTTGTTTACTCCATATATTTCTCTCCCTTTTTGTCACAAAATGACAAAGGTACGAGCAAATAAAAGACAAACCGAAAGGATCTTACAAATCTTAAAAGACTTGCATAACCTATAAGAGTTAAGCACGAGGGTTCCACACACCATTTTAGATAACCAATATCAAAACCGAAACTACAAAGTAATTTTGTTTTGATATGTTACCAAGGAAACAATTTCCCCAAGCAATTTTCCCTAATAGTTTAGCAAATCAAAAATTGACTAAGCACCTTAGTTCTTTTTCTAAACCGATTGTACAAATACAATCGCTTATTCGATAAGACCAAAATAAAGATCAAAATTAACTCTATTTTTCTCATCAGGTTCTAATTATTCAAATAATAACTTAGACCTTTCACTTTAAAACAAGACAAGTACTAGGTTAGTTGACTAGCATTTCTTGTTAAGGCATTCGATTAGACTTGAATAACTGAAACCTCCACTTTGATAAGTCTAACTAAGATCAGAATTAACTTAGTTTCTCTTATCCGGAATCGAATTGGACTAAACAATTGATCTCGAAAACCTTTTTATTAAGCCATAAACAATTCATACAAACCAAATAAATCAACTTGCATAATTATTTACCTCAACCGGAAGCAATTGAAACAAACATAGACATTATAGTACCGCAATTGCACCGAAATTTCGTAAGCCTAAACAATTGATACCAAACAATAAAGAAAGATAACAATAGTTTTTCTTAACCGGAAACAATTGAATCACACATACATCCATACACAAATAATGGAATAAACATCAATTGTACCGAAATTTTGTTAAGCAAAAGCAATAAATATATACAATAAAATCAGGCTTTTCTTAAACAGGAAAACGATTAACTAACAAATTCGTTACCTCAAGCTCCGCATCCTCTTCTCCATTTCTTTGCATCTTTCCGGGGAGGAATATCACTGTGTTGTCATCCTCTTGCAAGACAAAAGAACAACAACAAAAACCAACCTTTACCAAAGAAAGGTTGAAAATCGGTTTTAACTAATGCGATGCAAAAGTTGAAAACCCGAAACACATATGCTTTTATGCTAAACCAAACGATTCAACATATTGTGACTTTTTCACACATGAGTTTCAATCGGAACCCCTTATGATCCTTTGATAAAGCCTACCAACATGGGCTAGAACTCAATTCCGCTAAATCAAAAAGTCACCCAAACCATAAGGGTTCACACAGTATGAGATCGAATATTAAGGTTATGAAAACCGAAATCAAACATCCCATAACATACATAGCAATAATATAAAGCATTCAAGCACAGGCTATGTAATCGAAAACTATCATAAGAAAATTATAAAATAATAATTTTATTCATTAAATAAATAGATAGTTTTATTCAAAATAGACCCTAAACAAAGATTGAACTAAATCTAAAAACTGATGTCTATTTTTCTTGGAAATAATTATTGGGAGGAACATTCCTTGATATTAAGTACTTTTCGATGATCTTCTTCTATTTCCGATTCTTGGTTCCAAAACTCTGATTTTTTAGAATCCCTTTAAGAGTTTCTGGATCTTTTCGAGAAGAAAAGCCCAGCTGTTTCTGAAAACAGTCAAGTTGTTTACCAAGAGTTTCGAGATGAGCTAGAAGAGACTTGTTGTTAGAATTTGGTGAAATCCTTTCAACAGTTTTATCACTGGATTAACCTCCAATCATTTGACATATAGTTTTTTTTTAGAGACAGCCATAGTGCTTCTCATGTCATCAAAGTCATCTCCCACGATGAGTTCACAAATTTCTGTAATTATACATGGAAAACCGAGATGTCTCTTTATTCCTGGGATGAAATAGAATATGAGATTTTGATCATTTGACTGACAATGATTCCACATATATCAATTTGAGAATCTCCTTTTAACATAAAATAAACAAATTCTGCAAAATCTTTATCCCAAGCTGACTTATCTCTAATGCTTGCAAATAGGGTTGCTAAAGCAAGTTTACCGAATACCCTTAGATGAATATGTATATCTTTTGTTGGTAATCTACCGTTTTCCCAGTTAATCGTTTTTCCAATGATACTTGTTGAAATGGTATCGTGCTCAATTTCAACTCAAGTAATCAAGTGATTACATTCCATATTGTACTCAATAGCATTAGAGATTGTCTTACGATTAACATAGTAGAGTCCTTGACCAACAAGAGTAACAAAGGTAAGATTTTTATGATCAACATTATGAATATTTGCATAAAAAATTCTTACCATATCAGGTGAATATTTTTCAAAATCAAAAAGATTTCCCCAGTTCCGATCTTGAACAAACTTCACATAATCCTTATCTTGGACATCCGGATCAATTTTTTTTCTTCAATAGTAAACTCTATTCTCTTGAGAGTTTCGTATTTCCTAAAGCATGAGCTGTCAACAAAACGAGTAAATTCATGCTTGTCATCAATACTGTTAGGAAATCTGATTCTATCTATATCATCGCATCTGACCCGGTCATCAGAGGATGTGTCTCTTGATTTCCTCTTTCTCATACTTGCAAAAATATGAAAAACCCTAGTTACGGTTTCGATCAATCTTCCCCAATATATTTGTAAACATAGCAAGAGATTATCTTTTATAGGAAGCATGGATATCTAAAATCGGAAATAACTAGTTTTAGGAAATTCTATCAAAATCGGAAACTGAGGCTTGTGGTGAGACAATTCCAATTTTATATCTAGGTCTTTCTTTTGGAAAACCGGTTTTTCATGGTCTGGATCTTTATCTTGGATTGATTCAATGTTTCTGTCCAAAAATATGTTTACTCTTTTATTACCAGAATTTGATAACATCATTTGAAATTCACTCAAGAATTTTCTAATAGAGTATGCAGAGATAAATTTGAACATAATATGATATTTGTTAAAAATACCATTTGAATCATGAATCCTGTAAAATTTCAAAAGATCACTTGCTTCGTTAAAACAGTTGTGAGGTGTATGAAGCAATCCATTGTTAATAGAATTATTAACTGAAAAATCATTCCTTGTAAGGTTACATAGTTTCCGAAATCGCATCCTAGATAGCGATACATTGACAGTCTTAGATCTGAAAATGTACATATATATACTTTGGTAGGTTATCCAAAATATACTTAAGATTCCAGATTTTTCAAGAACACAATAGCCATGGTTCATATAATAATGAAAAATCTTGAGAGGTATCTTATGCATTTTCAAGATATAGCCTGTCTCATAGAGTATTATATCATTGCCATAGTCAGTATAAAACACAATGATATACAATCCTATGATATCCAACTGATTATGTAAGTCCCTCAAGACATACATAGACATAATTCCAATTCCTAATACATTTAGGAATAAGAGTATTACATACTTCATTCATGTCTTCTACCACGAGTTTTTGAAGTAGTCAAATCCTGCCGTTACGTTAGATGAATCAGACATAAGATTCATTTTCTTATAGGTTGGATCGCACCAAACACAGATTGTTAGATCTTTTCGTGTTTTCCTGCTCTGATACCAATTGAAAAGACGAGGGTACCCAAATATATCTCAATTTAAAACTTTTCCACCTATAAGTCCTTTCTCCGAAAGTGATTGTCTAGGGACTGAGTCGAGACAATACAACTAATCGGTTCACACTTCGTGTGATCGTCTATGGATACGAGATCGAGACAATACGACAACAAGATAACTTGTGTGATTGACTATGGATACAAGATCGAGACAATACAACAACGAAATATGATTACTTGATAAAAGGTTCGGACTTAACCAAACACTATAGGATTGCTATCAAGTAATTAGGAATTAACGTTTGTGTATTTTACTTCTACTTATAATAAAACAATTATAATTGCGGAAATAGAAAAGTAAAAGACACAACAAGATTTTGTTAACGAGGAAACCGCAAATGCAGAAAAACCCCGAGACCTTGTCCAGAATTGAATACTCTCAGAATTAAGCCGCTATACAAAATCTAAACCAACTTCGTATAGTTGAGACCAAGCAACTAAACCTATAGTTCACCTTTTTCCCTCAGTATCCCTGCGCCTCCACTTGTAATAAGTCACGAACTTGGAACAATTCCTTTGGTTCGTATTCCAAACAGTAAAGGAATAACAAATTTGTTCGGTAACAACTCTTTTCAAACAAAGTGATATGAGTTTGAAAAAAGCACTTCCGTTTATCCCAATAAAATCCTTTGTCGGGTTCTTAGATCAATCTCTTCAACAACTACCGAAGTAATTGTTTAGACTATGCAATCAATACTTTGAATCACAAAGAATTGTATTGATGTCGATCTACACAACTAATCAATCCAATCTATCACAAACATAAACCGATTATAGTTGGATCCCTCTAGCCGATCAAGTTTTGTGCACACCAAAGATTATGAACTTAAATAAGAAATCTTCTTTGTCTTCATATCTTTTTAGATCTCCAATAAACACCTGCACACAAACAACTTGAATCTCTTGTGACCAATCACACACAGAACGGAGTCTGTTAACAATGGATTATCACAAGACGTCTTTAGATCTACAAACAGTTCTAAAGATCCCCGTCGATACTTCGATCTAGTTTGAGTGAATCTTATATCAGAATTGAAGATTCTCAAGCATAAACAAACTAGGTGCAATCAAAGTTCAACAACCATTAGTCAATCAAATCAATCGAAAACTAATAATAAACTGCAATTATCTAGTTTCCCACCAACGGTACTCGTAGAGATTCCCAATCCCAAAGAAGTCTTTAAAACAAGCGGTCATAAGAGATTTCGCCTAATTAGGGTACTTTCCTCTCCGAATAGAAGGCTCCACCAGTAACAACACAGCTACGTAGTTTTGCTGGCTCTGAGGATTAGTTTGCTCGAAATGCAAACTTCAATATTTATATACCAAGGAAGTTTAGACACCAAGGAATTTCCAAAACCGAATATTCTCAAAGATATGCAATAAAGTCCAAATCGGTTTTCATAATTCCTGGAAATGCTCTGTCCAAATATTGACCGAAATCTCAATAGAAAATCTCCAATTAGTAAATGCACATTACCAAGTTTTATTTTCTAAAGATATGCATTTGATTCTGGAAATAAAAAGCATATAAAACTAAAAACCTTAATTAAAAGATTCTCAATTTATTTCGATCCGGGATTTTCCTTTAGTTATTAAGGAATATCTTTGAATAATAAAAGATAAGAATTACTGCACATGTTCAAAGTATGTCGACATCTGTACTTTGTAAATCCTTTTTCATATTTACAATCTTGGAACCGATTTGCCACACTTCCAAACAAGTTTAGAATTGGTTCATCTGACTTCCAAGAACTATGTGATTGATTATCCTATCAAATCACCAATCATGGGTTTCACGGTTCTACCAAAACAAGTTTCGGTTCTACCTCCATGTGGGTAATAGGATCGGTCACACTAGCTTTCAAAAAATTGGTTTACTAGGTACTAGGATCGGTTACCACATATTTATGGTATTTAACTTGTAATCGGTTGCACAAGTCATAGGATTGGTTACCAATTACTAAGACTTGTTGCACCTCTTACAAGGATCGATTCCACATACTTGTGATCGGTTGCACCTCTTACTAGGATCGGTTCCCCAATGTCTAGAGTTTGTCCTTCCAATTACAATATATCGATCATACCATCTCAGGTGATTACTTAAGATCGGTTTCACTAATAAAAGTCATACCAATACAAAAGTCAGGCATTGTGAATAGTTTTACCAAGATACATAACACAAGTTATGAGCGGTTATACTAAACACACATATTGGTAATCCAAAGATTTGCAATGAATAACAATACCAATAAGCCTAGCGATTTCCCTTTCGATTCATAAAACAAGTTTATGAATTGTACTTCCTTTAAACGAATGTAAAACATTGTTTCCTAAGACGAAATCTTCACCCATACCTATACATAATCACAATAGCATTCAGACGATTATGTCGATGTCTTATATACGAAGTTCAAAAGATAGACGTTATACTTCGTATTGTAATTCCTTAATACTATGTCTAAATAGAGTATAATCATTCACAGCTTCGCAGTTATGTTTTCAATATGCACAACTTGAAAGATACGTTAGGAATGAAACAATTTAAGTCAAATATTACTAACCTCAAGAGGAAGGATGATGTCTTCGTTGTAGCTCTTTACTTCTTCACATTCTTCAAAGTCTTCACGTAATACTTGTAAGTCTTATATCCTAGTAACTTTCTAGCTAACCTATACGTCGTTGACTCTAGTAAATAATCAAACGACTCTTTAAATGAGTTTTGATTCACTAAAATATGACAACCAAACTTGACATACCAACGCTTGGTGGGTTCAACCGAGCAATGCTCTAACAAATATAATACCAATACTCTAATATCATCCACATTGCTCTCATGTTATTATCTTCCCCACTACTAACCTTGTCCAAGTTCTTTAACAATCTACCATAAATAAATGAACCCAATATCATACCTGCCAAGGTTTTCCAAGCTTCTAGTGTCTCCCAGAACAAGCACCCATGCTTTTGAAATGTTAGACGAAGTCGTTCTGGTGAATACTTGACCAATAACCCAAAGAAGAAAAATTTGTGTCAATTCCTCCTAGTTCTCAGAGTTATCCAAATCCTTCCTACTATTTATATAATATGAAAGGTGAGAGATACATAAAACTGGGGATTTACTATCCCAAGGTTTCTTAGAACCTCTGACTTCTTCTGGGGGACCTTGGGCATCTTCTTCCATATTTTTAGGTTCACGTTGTAGGTTGGCTATCACACCTATATGTCACGGACTTGGCCAAGACCTGGACAAGTTGTAAGAGCTATGATAATTAAGGAATAGACTTGGCCTTGACTTAACCAAGGTCCTATTAGCTATGGTAGTTGTGCCACAGACTTGGCCATGACTTAGAGTACATGTTTGAGATGGTTCATCTTGAATTGTCATGAGGACGTTTGAGGTTTAGGTCATGAGATTGAGTCTCTTCGGAGTCAACTGATACGCGTTTGAGACAAAGTGTGACGATTGCATTACTAATAATGTCTCTATGAATCCATAATCACTTGTCCCTGACTAGCATATCTCGGAGGTGAAAACATAGGGGATACCAAATACACCCAACTTTTTCATTCAACAACCTGTATAGACCAAACTTAACACAATTGTAAGTAGACCAGCTTAATGATCCTTGACAATATGTATAGAGTTAATATCTCAACCTATACTTAATCAGTATATATATAGACACAAGGTCCGTCAACCTGATTTTTAAGCTGAGTACTTGGACGATCTCAAAAATCAATATCCAAGATCAATCTAGTCGCATCCAAATAATTCAATTAGAATTCTCCCTAGTGATTAAACGTGTTATCTATCTTTCAAGATACAAATTCTACAAGAAACTAGCCTCGTAATCGATTACAATTAAGCGGACGTACCTACTTAGATTGAATATGTACAAACTTTTGTAAATCCAATTGTAAAGATAAATAATATAATGTGAAAAAGGAAAACCACAAGACACCAGAAATTTTGTTAACGAGGAAGCTGCAATATAAGAAAAACTCCGGGACCTCGTCCAAATTGAACACCACAATGTATTTAGCCACTACATACACTAGCCTACTATCAGACTTCGTACTGGAATATAGTTGAGACCGAATCCACCATCCAAGCGATTCAGTTACATTTGAGCTCCTTACGTCTCTTGAACCTTGCAAGGTTCTACGCACTTGATTTCCTTAGATGACGTCCTTTACAACCTAAGAGTTTCTTCAGCGAAGTGAAGACTTTTGATACAAATCTACCTCTAACAGATAAGCCTATTTGATTTTCGTATAGATCAAAAATTAAGGTATGAAAATATGTTTTCAACAGACAAGCTAGGAAACCTCACAGATCTTAAACTTTCGACTCCCAAAGAGCATCCTAGATTCTTAAATTTGAAGAAAAATCGTCGAAAGGACAACTTAGATCAGTCTTTAGATATCTATCTTGAGGAATCATAAAGTTTGAGATGAAGAGAATTTGTGATTACTATCTATCTTGCCTGAAAGATATTACAAAAACCTCGATAATAGAAAAGAAAGATTAGGATTCACGAACTATCAAGGTAAAGATAGTCAGACCTGGCTTCACGAATCCCCAAGCGAAGTCTTTTTAGTTGTAGACATAAAAGGTGATCAATAGAGGCGACTCTAGAATCAACTAGGATACGAAGTGTCAAGGATTGATTTTCCCAATTGACAGAGATGCTTTATTTTTAGTTATCAAAGGACAGGGTTAGCTTAGAATTCAAGATAAGATAACTTTAGAATCAAGCAAAAAAAAAAGGTCATCAAACTACAATAAAAAACTACACATAGGTTCGCTTACTAAACCGTGTATAATGACTGTTCGGTTTGCCAAGTTAGCCAAAGAACTAAAAGCTACTTGATGATTCAAACACATAAGTGTCTAAGTTAGCCAAAGAGTTCTAGCGATGCTAAACATATTAAAATAATAAGTCTTTGAGCATCTGCTAAATATTATCGGGACAATTGGTATAACGTTTTGCCAACCGTAAGGCTTGTTCACGATTCAGGTTGCTACGGTTCGTGAACCGGGTTCAAAAAACCTACTAGACTACCTAACTCAGTTGGCCTCGGTTCGTGAACCGGGTTCGCCAACTGCTAGCCAACAAATCCAACTTATAAAATTAGTTCACCATGGTTCACCAACTGGGTTCGTGAACTTTTCCCAACTGAACTTATGGTTTGCGAACTGGTTCGCCAACCCTCCTGTACATCCGAATCACAGATATCTATGGTTCGCAAACTGAGTTCACCAACCTACCCTAAGTAGAAATTCTGGTAAGTCCATATTTCTCTTTTATGATGTTGAAACATTCCCAAGTGATATAATCATTTGGATGGGAAATTTTCAATTGATCCACAAATTAATTCACGGACTAATATTGTTAAGGACCTTTGAACATCAAATCGCTAAATCATATTTCAAGATCCTTTACAAGACAAGCTTGACTCGAAATATTTTCTTTGCAAATCTTATACTCCCTTCGTCCCACTATTAGTTGACCTATTTACTTTTAGATTTTGTCCCATAATAGATGACATATATCACTAAACAAAGAGATATTTCTAAAATTATGCTTTTAATTAATTATAAGAAATATACGAAATATGCATAATTTAATAGGCATGTTTATATTCATTATGTAGGTGTTTTAAAATGATTTTCAATGGTATGAAGTTTGTGAACATCCGTGGTGTAGTTTAAGAGATAAATCATTTCAAAATTTCGCTAGTTATTACCCATAAGGGTATAATTGTAAAAAAATACTTAAAGGTACTATTTTCCTTTCCTTGCCATAAGAATTGTGCAAACCCGAACTAGGTCATCCAATAATGTAACAGAGGGAGTATAAGTTATACAACATAGCCTCAATAGATAGAATGATGGTATAGTGAGTAAAATAGAATGGTCCAGTCTTCACAAACCTGATATAGAAGTTCTCCAAATGTCTTCGCCGATCCCTGATACTCAACTACAGTTCTAACCTATCCGAAACTTGACTTAGTAGACTAGAAATCAAGATATAGTTTTGATCACCTAACATTGACAACAAGCTTGAGATAACAAAACTTTTGGGTTCAAACGAGAAATGCTCTAACAGGAGGGATGTCTTAGGAGTAATGTACGTATTGTGGGGTCGACATGCTAGCGTGTCTCGAAAAGATGCTCTAAAAGTCCGTCACAGGGCCCAAGGAAGAATAACCAATGTATCTCGTGGGGATCTTCTAGGAATTATCCAAAAGGCTTCAGTAAGTCGAGTCGAAGCCTATAGTAGACAAGGCTAGTTTTTATCTCACGGGATGTACTGAGAATCATCATATGAGGCTTCAGATCCTACACAACCAGGGTGTCTCGCGGGGACGTATACTAGGAATCATGGCATCACGACCAGCATGTCTCGCGGGGACGTATGCTAGAAATCGGATGAATTTAATAACTTTATGACGGTTTAGTAACGAAGAAGGATTCCCTGATCATATTTGAAAAGACGAGGGTACCCAAATATACCACAATCTTAAACTTTTCCACCTATAAGTCCTCTTAATTACCGAAAGTGATTGTCTATGGACTGAGTCGAGACAATACAACGAATCGGTATTCACACTTTGTGTGATCGTCTATGGATACGAGATCAAGACAATATAACAATCAAAGTGTGATTACTTGATAATAGGTTCGGACTTAACCAAACTTTATAGGATCACTATCAAGTAATACGGAGTTAACGTTTGTGTAATTTACTTTAAATTATAATAACAACAATTATAATTGCGGAAAACAAAAGTAATGACATAGCAAGATTTTGTTAACGAGGAAACCGAAAATGCAGAAAAACCCCGGGACCTAGTCCAGAATTGAATACTCTCAGAATTAAGCCGCTATACAAAATCAAACCAACTTCGTATAGTTGAGACCAAGCAACTAAACCTATAGTTCACCTAGTTTCTTCGGTATCCCTGCGCTTCCGACATTCGATAAGTGCACGCACTGGAACAATTCCTTTGGTTCGTATTCCAAACAATAAAGGAACAACAAATCTGTTCGGTAACAACTCTATTCAATCTCAGTAAAATGAGTTAGACAAAGGTTCTTCTGTTTAATCCAATAAACTCCTTTGTCGAGTTTAGATCTATCTATCCAACAACTACAAAAGTAGCAGAGTTTAGATTTTGCAATCAAATATAAGATCTCCCAAGATACTATATAGTGATGCCGATCTACGCCACTAATTATCAAACCTATCAAAGATAAACCGATTATAGTTGGATCCCAGCCGATCAAGTTTTGTACACACTAAAGATTATGAAAACAATAAGAAATCTTCTTAAATATTCAATAAACACCTGCACACCACAACTTGAATCTCTTGTGATCAATCATGCACAGAACGGAGTCTGTTAACAATGGTTTATCACAAGACGATTTTAGATCTACAAAAAGTTCTAAAGATCCCGTCAACACTTCGATCTAGTTTGAGTGAATCTTATATCAGAAGAGAAGATTCTCAAGAATAAACAAACTAGGTGCAATCAAAGTTCAACAACCGTTAGTCAATCAAATCAAATTGATAAATAATAATACTGCAATTATCTAGTTTCCCACCAACGGTACTCGTAAAGCTTCTTGATCCCACAGAAGTCTTTAAACGAGCGGTTGTAAGAGATTTCGCCTAATTAGGGTACTTTCCTCTCCGAATAGACGGCTCCACTAGTAACAACACAACAAGGTAGTTTTGTTGGCTCTTAGGATAGTTTGCTCGAAATGTAAACTTGGGTATTTATAGACCAAGGAAGTTTGGACACCAAGGAATTTCCAAAACCGAATATTCTCAAGATATGCAATATATTTCCAAAAACGGTTTTCATAATTCCTTGAAATGCTCTGTCCAATATTACTGAAAATCTCACTAGAAAATCTTCAATTAGTAAATGTACATTACCAATTTTTATTTTCCAGAGATATGCATTTAATTGCTGGTAATTAAAAGAATATAAAACTAACAACCTTAATTAAAAGATTCTTAATTTATTTCGGTCCGGGATCTCCTTGAGTTATTAAGGAATATCTTTGAACAATAAAAGATAAGAGTTACTGAACATGTTCAAAGTATGTCGACATCTTTTTCTTTGTAAATCCTTTTTCATATTTACAATCTTGGAACCGATTATACCACACTTCCAAACAAGTTTAGAATTGGTTCATCTGTATTCCAAGAACAACTATGTGATTGATCAAATATCAATACACAAATCATGGGTTTACGGTTCTACCAAACACAAGGATCGGTTTTACCTTAATATGGTTACTGGGACCGGTTACATCAGTTATCAGCATCAGTTACGTAAATTACCAGGACCGGTTACCATATTCTCATGGTATTACTTGTGATCGGTTACACTAGTCACTAGGATCGGTTACACCAATTACCAGGACCGGTTGCGCCAATTACAAGGATCGATTACACAACTCTTTTGTGATTGGTCATACCAATTACCAGGATCGGTTACACCAATTACAAATATCAATCATACTATCTTAGGTGATTACTTAGGATCGGTTACACTAATAAAAGTCATACCAATACATAAGTCAGGCATTGTGACTAGTTTTACCAAGATACATAACAAGTTATGATTGGTTCTACTAACTCACACATATTGGTAATCCAAAGATATGCAATGAATAACAATACCAATAAGCCTAGCGATTTCCCTTTCGATTCATAAAACAAGTTCATGAATGTACTTCCTTTAAAAGAATGTAAACATTGTTTCCTAGGATGAAATCTTCACCTTTACCCATACACATAATCACAATAGCATTCATACGATTATGTCGATGTCTTATATACAAAGTTCAAAAGATAGGCGTTATACTTCGTATTCTAATTCCTTAATACTATGTCTACTAGAGTATAATCATTCACAGCTTCGCAGTTATGTTTTCAATATAACACGACTTGAAAGATACGTTGGGAATAAAACAGTTCAAGTCAAAATACTACTAACCTCAAGAGGAAGGATGATGTCGTCGATGTAGCTTGTTACTTCTTCACATTCTTCAAGTCTTCGAGTAATACTTGTATGTCTCATAATCCTAATCTTTCTAGCCTAACCTATACGAAGTTGTCTCTAGTATATAATCAAGCGACTCTTAAATTGTGTTTTGATTCACTAAAATATGACAACCAAACTTGACATACCAACGCTTGGTGGGTTCAACCGAGCTATGCTCTAACAATCTCCCCCTTTTTCAATTTTAGTGATAAAACTCTTAATACATATGGATAAACAAATTACAAAAATTTATTATACATATGCTTGATTCCAAGTTTCAACAGCACAATAACCTGCATATATTCAATCCATAAATGCCGTTGTTGACATTTAAATAACAAAGCTAATACTCCCCCTAAAGGTGAGATAGGTAAATTTTCAATCCGCACATCTTTGTTATTTCCCTTTTGTAGTCCAAATAACTACAATCATCATATGATATGTTTCTCCCCCTTAGTCAATGCTTTACTCTTTCGTTAGATATAACATTTAAGCACAATTGTCCTTTCCTAAGTGATTCCAAATCACTTGTTTATTCCATATATTTCTCCCCCTTTTTGTCACAAAATGACAAAGGTTCGAGCTAATACCAAAACCGAAAGGATCCTACAAATCTAAAAGAATTGTACAACCTATAAGAGTTAAGCACGAAGGTTTCACATACCATTTTAGATAACCAATATTAAAACCGAAACTACAAGTAATTTGGTTTTAATATGTTATCAAGGAAACAATTGCCCGAAGTAATTTTCCCTAATAGTTTAAAAAATTGACTAAGAAACTTAGTTCCCTTGCTAAACTGATTACACAAATACAATCGCTTATTTCGATAAGACCAAAATAAAGATCAGAATTAACTTAATTTTTCTCATCAGGCTCAAATTATTCAGACAATAACATAGACCTTACACTTTAGACAAGACAAGTACTAGGTTAGTTAACTAATATTTCTTGTCAAGGCATTCGATTAGACTTGAATAACCGAACCCTTTACTTTGATAAGTCTAACTAAGATCAGAATTAACTTAGTTTCTCTTATCCGGAATCAAATTGGACTAAAAAAATGATCCAGTATTTTGTTAAGCCATAAACAATACATACAAACCAAATAAATTGACTTGCACGATTATTTCTCTTAACCGGAAGCGATTGAAACAAACATAGACATTAAAGCACCGCAATTGCACCGAAATTTCGTTAAGTCTAAAACAATTAATACCAAACAATAAAGAAAGATATCAAACCAGTTTTTCTTAACCAAAAACAATTGAATTACACACACATACATCCATACACACATAATGGAATAAACATCAATTGTACCGAATTTTGTTAAGCAAAAGCAAAATATATGCAATAAATTCAAGCTTTTCTTAAACAGGAAAACGATTAACTAACAAATTCGTTACCTCAAATTCCGCATCCTCTTCTCCCCAGAAAGATATACCATTAAGTGCAAGTTCAAGTTAGAACTCTCCCCCATTATGTTGTCATCCTCTCGCAAGAACAAAAGAACAACAACAAAAGCAACCTTTACCAGAGAAAGGTTGAATCGGTTTTAACTAATGTGTGCCAATAGAAAAAGTTGAAAACCCGAAACACATATGCTTTTATGTTAAAAACAAATCGTTTCAACATATTGTGACTTTTTCACATAAGAGTTTCAATCGGAATACCTTATGATCCTTTGATAAAGCCTACCAACATGGGCTAAAACTTAATCCCGGTAAATCAAAAAGCCACACAAACCATAAGGGTTCACTCATCATATGAGATCGAATATTAAGGTTAAGAAAACCGAAATCAAACATCCCATAAACACATAGCAATAATATAAAGCATTCAAGCACAGGCTATGTAATCGAAAAACTATCACAAGAAAAATTATAAAATAAATTTTTTTTTCCATAAATACATAGTTTTATTCAGAAATAGACCTTACACAATAATTGAAATAATCAAAAACTGATGTCTATTTTTGTTTGGATTAAGTATTACAGCATATAACTTAATCTCTAGTGGTGCTCTTATTGTTCACTGAAGTTTCTTCAGTGTTCAAACTCTTGAAGGATGTCTTCAGAGACTTGTCTGCAACCACTTCCCGTTTCTCAAGTTTTTCAACTTGAACCTTCATACCAACAAGATCAACTTTTTTTTCTTCAATTCTATACTTGAGCCAATCTTGATGACGGATCGTCATTATGAGGTTAGTTCTTAGTTCTTCAAAGCCTTGGATACAGTCAATCATACTATCAGAACGTATCCACTTGGTCTTTGTTGGATCTTGAAGGTTGTAAGCCAACAGACATGACTCATCTTGAGATCCAGTAGAACTATCAGAATCATAATCAGACATGATTTTTGATATGATTTTCTTCTTCCTTTCTGTATTGATTCCTTGACAATCCTAAACCTTTTGAGCTTCCTCCTTATTGACCTTTGTAACACTGCGAGTTATTGGAGGCATGCTCGGGTATTTAAATACGGATTAATCAGGGTTTCTTAATACAAGCAAGAGATTGTTTCTCTTAAGAAGAAACAATTTTTTGGACCGAAAATACTTGGGAAATTCCGAAAATATACACAGAATATATTTTGTCTCCTTCGTCCGAACTTCTCATGCTGGAAGGTTTATTAAAATTTGAAAATTTCAAATAAAACCTAATTTTGGAAGATCATGATAAACATGAACAATCTTTTTAGACAAAATTGGATTCGCAGTTATCCAGTGATTGTCACATAATTTTCTGATACAAAACACAAATTAAAAAAATTGTGCTCCTGTTTTATGTGCTTCTCATCCCAAAAGTTATGAGCACGAACTAAGATGAGAGTGCACAGTCTCCACACAACTAGGTTGCATCGGAGTAAGCCCTTTCTTGCTTACAGCGAGTATCAGAAACATAGTTCATGTTTCTCTTTGGAAATTTTTGCCCAAACTATTTTCTTCCAAGAAGATGATCCTTCCTTGATCTAACAGTATGATCATGCGGAGAAACAGTACTGATGTGAGAATTTTCAGAGATAGATAAATCTCTCTTAATTCTTTCAATGAGATTTTCATAAGATTTTCTCATTCTAAGGATTTCCTTATTATGCACATCAGTATGATTATTTGAAACAATTATCGGAAATTCCCGATTGTTTCCTTTGGCAGAGATTCTCTCTTTCCCTTTCTTCTGGAATCATTCTTCATGTAAACAAGGACTGTTTCTACATGAGTGAGGAGGAACCTTTTTCCAGAAGCGATTATCAACTCTTACTCCTTCTTTCGAGTCGACTTTATCAGATTGAAGCATATTCTATCTTTCTACTGAGGAATAATTTTTCAGTTTGTTAAGACAAGAAACTTCTTTCAATACTTTTACCATTGTATTTTGAAGAAGTATAAGTTTCCTGTAAAGTGACTGAAAATTGTATTCCTTAAGACCACTTACATGAAATCGGTTCAAAGATTCCTTTGGACAAGATTCCCTTTGATCCTCAGTAAATGTAGAAGATGGTTTCTCATTCTCTTCTGACTTGATGTAGACCGCATATTGAACAAGAGGGAAATAGAACTCTGTGTTGGGTGTTGTATCTTTAGGCATAAAAATGAATTTCCAGTGCTTGTGTAGTTGTATCCTGCAATTCATGTTCACCAACTTGGAATCAAATCATTTATAGAAACTTCATTGTTGAATATATCGTAATAGGTGACAAAACAAAACTGCGATTAAAAAGGAAACCTGCAGCAGCATCGTGTTCATGGCAATGGATAGAATCCTAGATAAATGATACAATTCATATCGATGTAGGTGTATACTAATCCTGCAAGGCTCTCTAAGGGATGGAATAAATTCATTTTGACAAAGTTGATTTTGAAGAACAATGGATATGTTTTGAATATTAATGAGGTGCACCTTGTCTTGTCTTTGGATTTTCTAGATTTTTGTAAATGTATACATGTTTGTACACCAGTGTAAACTAAGATTTTTTAAAAAATAAAAATTATATAGTCATATGGGTACTCTTTTTGTAGCTCTCGGAAAGAGCTTTCCGAATATATAAAGTTTGCGTATTTTGGATAAACGGTTCGAAAGATAAATTGTTTTTTAATTATTTTTATATTATTTAAAATTGTTGAGTCATTTTGGACTAAACTGTAAATATTTGGACTAAACTGTAAATCAGGAAGGTTATTTGTGTATTTTTCATATTTTAAATAACTTTTGGACTAAATTGTACCTAATTAACTCGGGATGGACTAATTCGTACTTTTTGACGCGTTTTTGGACTGAACCGTTTTTTTCCCTTGCCAAAAATCCACTCCAATTTAAGGAGTTTGGATGTAATCTAGGGACCACTAGTCTTAGGTATAAAAAAATAAAAAATAACATCTAGAGTTCGTTTACACTTTACACTGTCTAGAATAAACGCAAATCCTATTTGACCATACCTTTCTTGGATTTTCGTTAATTTTTTTAAATCATGATGCCAACTTTAATATCAAGTATCTAATTTGTCTTCTTTTGCTACGGAACCGAAATAACCCGAAAGATATCCGTATTGTTGGCACTCACCAAGTTCAGTTCTCAACATCCACATGGATCATGGAAATCGTTTTCATTATCTAACTACATTCTGAACTGCTTATTTAGCACACCTCTCCCGGCCACCAGTTTTCTCAATAACGGGTAAAAAGTTCATCTTGACCAGTTTAAGCAGGGCATTAGCATTTGGAAAAATCGGTGGAATGATCTGAATTTCAATAGATGTTTTTCAGACAAGTAAACCACTCTTCCACTTTAATTTGTAGGACTGACTCCATCCCGCATTAGGAATCTCTTGCTTAGTAAATTGTTTTCGACTTAAAGTGGAGAAGCAAGTACTGTAGTATTACTTACTTGAAACGATCTTTTATAAGTCAAATGAAATCAAAAAGCTTTGCGAGCAAATTTTATTTTGGTTGTCGCTTCTCCGAGAAGCAAGGTTCTGCATCTATATTATCTTCCTAATGATGTGATCTAATTTGCAAGTTGCATGATAACATTCCCGTTATGGATATTTTTTTATTAAGACTTAGCACTTTTTGAGTCTTGAATTCCAAACAATAATTTTTTTTCCATCTAACGGATACTAAAAGTTGATAATTTGACATTTCTAAGCTAAATGCTCGTCTTTCTAAGTCAATGATAGTAAAAATTATTCATGGCGTGTTTGGGGCGGCCTTGATGAGATCTAGATTTGCAAGTTGCATGCAAATACACATATTTTATATTTATGGAGTTTACTTTGTATAGTAAACTCCTATGGAACATATTTTAATGATATAGAAGGGTGGATACATTTCCATCACTCCATCTCTTATAATAAATACCGAAGGGTGTTATTCTTGTTCTTCATTTCTCTTCAACAAAAATATTGTTATCTTATTTCATGGCTACTTCAAAAACATTGGTATCTCAATCTCAGTACTTTTCGAACAAAACTCATTCACGCAAAACACTAAACAAAATCAATTCCTTTACTAGGATCACTTATGTTTCTCATGATCTTATGAAATCCCGTCATGGTTTCCATAAGTCGTCATTCTCATTGAAACTGAATCATTTTGCTCTATGGGAGAGTAAGAATGATAGTCATGGGAGAATATTACATGTGCCATCAATATCCCGTGCTATTGTTGCCTCCGCTAATATGAACAAAAACGATGAATATCATAAGCAGAAAAACATGACATTCGTAGAGGAACTGCGATCTGTGGCAATGAAATTACACGTAAAAGATCCATCAAGAAAAGGGGGTAATAACGAAACAATGGCTCAAATTTTGATGAAAGAGAAGCCTTCATTACATGGGTATGTTAATTTTCTTGTTGATAGCAAAGTTGTCTACGATGCACTTGAGAAAATCGTCACGGACACAGACTATTCTTCTTGTAAGTATGAATATGCCATTAAAAACCTCGTAGGAAATTTGTTTATGATTCATATTCAATAACCTCCCCAAGTACATATTGTTCACATGTATATGCATTTATTGCATGCAGATGCAGAGCTGAGAAATACAGGGTTAGAAAGGTCAGGAGCATTAGCTAAAGATTTGGAGTGGTTTACAGAAGAGATGGGAATTCAAATTCCACCACCAACTACCGCTGGGATTGCATATGCGTCCTATCTAGAGGAAGTAGCAGTGAAGAATCCTAAAGCAATCTTTTGCCATTTCTATGACATTTACTTCGGGCTCGCAGCCGGTGGTCGCATGCTTGGTAAAAGGGTAATATATGAATGCATATGGTAATTAATTAAACGGAGATAGATTCAAAGTCTAGCTATATGTTTAGATCTTTATGTTTCATTAAATATCAGGTTCAGGCATCCGAGAAGATACTTGAAAAAAAGGAGTTGGAATTCTACAAGTGGAATAATGGGGAGCTTTCAGAACTACTACAGAATGCCAGAGAAAGGCTAAACAAAGTTGCTCAAGTAAGTAAAAATCTTTATTCAGGATTTTTTTAAGAATCAACATAATTGGCTAATATATATCATTTGTAACATCCCCGAATCAGAGCTGGAGCAGGGAAGAGAAAGATCGGTGTTTGGAAGAAACTGAAATATCATTCAAGTACTCCGAAGACATCATGAAACTTATAATATCTTGAAATATTATGCATCATGGATCTATGAGTAATTCGTATGTTTTGCAATACTATAGAATCTCGGTTAACTGTTCCCAAATAAACAAACTTGTTGGAGATTCTGTTCATGTAATGTTCCATTATGCGTTTAAGAATATCAACAATGCCAATTGTCATTGACTATTTTTCATTACTTTTGTACCTTCTTTTTTTCATTCTTGTTTTCGAAATTTCAAATACTGAATCGATCTATTAGGACCCCACCAGCGCTATCCAACATGCTATATACAATGTTACATCCCAAAAGAGTCCGTTAATGGGAGGGAATAAATGGATATGAGGAGGGAAAGAAATTAATTAAAATCTAGTCGATGTCGTCGGGTCAAAGTTAAAAACCAAAATAAAAGGAAAAATTGGAAAAATGCCCCAAAACTAGGTGTAATTGAAACGCCCCCAATATTTAAAAAGCTGGAAAATGTCTCATTCAGTCAAATCCAGTTAGGTCACATGTGTGAACCTTAAATTCTAAAGGTTTTTTTTTTTTTTTTTTTTTTTTTTTTTGTTTGCATGTACGGGCTCGTACACATGACTTAACTAGGTTGGATCGAATTGTTGAATGAATGAGACATTTTTCATGCTTTTTAAATGTCGAGTCAAATTTTGAAGATTGCACCGATTTGGGGCATTTTCCCACTTAGCCCAAATAAGAATGGATTATTTTTGAAATACCAACTTTACCCTCAAAAACTTAACCATACTCTCAAAATCTGTCCGAATTCGCAACAGTCAGAAGCTTTTGTTCGCTCCATTCCTTCACAATCAAATCTGCAATTTTTAATTCAATCAACCAACCACAATGAATTTTCCATTATTTAAGTTCACATGCAAATTTAAAACCCAACATGACCTCTCAAATAACCATAACATAAGTTCTCCATTAGGAGATTAAACAAGATATGATTCATTACTTTATTAGAATTATAAATTCCACGAATGAAGTAACTGGTAATTTATTGATTCAACACACAAGAACTTGAATAGTAAGGTTGTTATTCCTCAACATGTTCGAGAAAATAAATCAAACTTAAGCAGTATATTTAGCGACTGGTTGTTGCAAATCTTATTTCTTTGCACTAATAAAAGAATCGATAAAACAAAAATCATTTGATTGATTGCGTTACCGAAGTCGTTTATATAAAATAATTTCAGAAGAGCTAAATTAATATGTACAGTACCCATTGAAGCTTGAACGTGTAGATTTAAATTGAAAACCCTAGAATCTTTAAAGATCTATCGAAATCTGATTGCCATGGAAATGTTGAAACTTTTATCTGTTTTTTAACTAGTAATTCCCTCTCTTAAAATTTTGGTTCCCTCCCTAAAAGTTTTTCCTCCTCAAATCTATTCTTCCCCTCCTATAAACAGGGCTGGCAACTTGTAAGGACCCACAACTAGGTCAATCCAATTATGTTACCGGGCATAATCAATAGAGATTTGTGGAGATATTGAAAGAATTTTAAAAAACTTTTGAAATCTAGTTTTAGTCAATAGAGAGTTTCTCAAAATCTCAAGCGATCTCTTTTATTGGATCGTGACTTTATAAAAGTCTTCGGAATTCTCTGTCATTGGATTTGAAATTTAAAATCAATCACTTATTGTTTTGAGAGACTTCTAGAGACTTTCGTTACAAAACATACCACAAAAGGCTAAAAAAAATAATCTTTGAGAGACTTTTCTTTTTCTCTTTTAAGGATTAAATATCAAACAATTTAAAAAAATAACCAAATAAGCTACAATTAAACCTTCAAAAAATGAAGAAAAAAATGTCTTCCAGAACCCAATAATTTTACTAAAGACTCAAATCCCTTATGTTCGTCTCATTTTGAGTTTTTATTGGCAAAAGGGTTACAATTCGGTCACAAGAGGAAGAGAAGGGTCGATATGTAGGGAGGGAAGCTGAGAATGCGTGGAGACCAATGGAGATTGATCGATTGATGATATGAAGTGTTGAACTGCTTCGAAGATGAATTCTATATGTAGACGAGAGGAATTCTCTGTAAGTGTTTGATAATTGGCAATGATGAGTCTTAATCGAATGTCGTTGTTAAGTTCTCTTATCAAACCATAGGTTGAGAAATTTATTTATTGCAGCACATCGATCTCCTGCAAGTGGTGACAGTTAAAGGAAGCAGAGGAATAGGGAAGTGAGAGAACATGCAAAAACCACTTCCACTTTGCGTGCAAGACTTGGTTGTTTGACCATCCAATATTCCACTTACTCCTTTACTGTAAGCACGCCTTACTTACATTCTCATCGTGGATGTATTGCACATCGCATGTGATGTAGGCCGCTAGACCGAAATTCTAGTGATATCCCCCTATGTGACTTGAAATTATGTCTCATGTGAATGCCTGCTTTGCAGACTATTTTTATATGTGGCCAATCTTTGACCTAAGACTATGAGTCTTAATCGATGAACCCATGAAAGAACCAGTAACCAACTGGACATCCATAAGTTATTACTCCCTTGAATAGCAGCGATGGGAAAGATGCTGGCAGTACTGCACTCTAAAGATAGAGAGAGGGGGGGGGGGGGATTCAGGTAGTCAAATCATCGCTTTCGGTTTTATGTTGCAGGAATGAAAAGATTTAAGAAAGAAGATTTATACCTGAATGGTGAACCCCAATGAAGAGGTGTACGATGAGGAAATTGATGGTCCTGGTCGATCTTGAAAAGGTATCTTTGAGAATTGCTCTTCATTGACTCCCTGACCATTCAGTGGAGCTGCACTACTAGCAAGATAAGCCACATTATTCCCATTACAACTGAACTCGTAACCAAGACGATCTGAGACTGTGAGTCCTCTTCTTTCTGACTGAAAAAGAATCTTTGTTGTACCGAAGACTCCAGCTGAACAAAACACAATCTTATTCTTTTGCCATCAGATTGCTGCTCTAGATTTATGGTTGTTTGGTTGTAATCTATTTCCCTTTTGTTATGTATGCGGTTTGTTGTTACGGTTCCTATATGGACAGTATTGGTCCTGTAAATCTGTTTAAACGTTTGAATAAATTCATCATTAGACATAGAATAGATAGAATTTTGAGTGATAGATAAGTTCAAGTCTCCACATACCTTTTTGTCGATGAAGATCCACAAGTTCCTTGAGTAGTTCTTCGTCTTTGCATGATGAACGCCGTGGAGTCTAGAGCTCAACTACACTTACTATCCTAGTCCGAGACTTAGCTATAAGTTGACTAGAAATAAAGACTTATAGTTTTGGCAACTAAACTTGACAAACAAGCTTGAGATAGCAACGCTTGCGAGTTCGACCGAGCAGTGCTCTAACACATATTTCAAGATTTTTAGTTCCTGTTTTAAGAAAATAAACTAACTCTACAAAATCATGACCCCAATATGTATCCCCAATTTTGGATGGACAAATGTTGGGAATACCCAACTTTCCAAACACCTTAAGAGGCATACTAAGCTCCGAAGTAGGAAGCTTTCCATCTTTCCAACCAACTTTCTTTCCACAAATCTCAAGAGAAATGGTTTCAACGGATGGTTTTTCTTCTTTAGGTCTTGGAAGTTGAAAATTACCAAGAGGAATATTTGTGAGTTCCGCGATAAAATCTCTATTAACAACAATCTTTCCTTCCCAAATCATTGATTTAAAGCTCATCTTATCGAGATTAACATCATACATGTTCGCATAAAACATCCTAGTAAGAAGATCAAAACCTCTCCCAAGTCGACTAAAGATGTCTCCTAAATCATATAGTGACTCTGTAAAGGGTAATATATGGCTTTTTTGGCATTCTTCTTTAACTACTCCTTCAGTGATATCTTCTACAAGACAGGCAATAACAGTTCAGGTAGGAGATGTTTTAGTAACAGGGATTCATGCTGCTTGCCTTACAATTGATAGAAGAAGGTTGTGGGAAGAGCTGATGATTATAAATGAAATAAAATTGCCTTGGCTGGTGTTAGGTGACTTCAATGTGGTGTTGTCTTGTGAAGAAAAGAAAGGTGGTAGGCAGCCTCTAAATGTTGCAATGCAGGACTTCAGGGATTGTGTAGAATCTTGTAACTTAATTCAAGCTCCTAGGACTGGAATTAAATATTCATGGTGTAATAACAGGGTGGGAAAAAAAAAAAAAATATGTGACTTGGACAGAGCATTTTACAACCTACAATGGTTGGAAAAATATGATAGTTAATATGAAAATATGATAGTTAACTTTTATATATTGTCTCAAATTCTTCAAATATTAATAAACTAGTTAACATTGTTTGCTGCAACTGGATTTTCCCAATTGCTTCCATATTTCTAGTGTTTTTTAAATGTTTTTATTAGTTTCTGTTGTATTATATTTTCATGTTGTTCAAGCTCCCAGAATTAATATTGAAATTCTGAACAAAACCCGAAAGGTTAGTATGGAGCCTCATGGTATTCATGGATGTGACAATATATAATTCTTATGGCCCATAATAATGGGAGTAAAATTCTGGAGGTTTGGAAAAACTCTCAATCTTATTACTTGGCATTCGCGAAACCACATGCTTCAGTAAATTTGCATCCCATTATCTCCTGGAAAATGTAATGCATTGATCAAATTATATCCAAAATTTATCTTATGTATACATATATTCACCTTTGATTGTTTTTCTGTGCTGGAGTATGTAATAAATCCCTCCATTTCGCATATATGTATAGGCAGGTGCTGACCCAAATGCTGTATCGTGTGGACAAACACCTCTGGCACTTGCAGCAGAGAATGGTGGTGGAGATGACATTAGATGCTTACTGGAAGCTGGTGCAGACCCAAATTATAAAATGAATGTACGGATGTATTAAACTTTTCTACTTGCTCCGTTTTCCCCAAATTTTGGTATCTTCTGAGAGTATCTGTTATCTCCACAAACAGATGATTATGCAGGTCCATACAACTTAGTCATAAGTTGTACCTTACTGACTAGTCTGGGTATTAGTTATCGGCTTATATGAGATATCTTTGGTAGTTGATGTTTAGTCTATTTCATATCTATGTCTACGGAAGAAATAAAGCACTTTATTTTTCGCAAATGCTTTAGACCTTAATGCAGTAGGTTATTGAAAATCTAAATAAGCCGTCTTACTGATATTCACCTTGGTAGGTATGCCACCATAGCATGACTCGTGATCGCATACTAGTCTTGCTATGGTGTTATTTCTCAATTAGTCAATTACTTGTGGAGCATGGTGTTGAGTTTTGAGCTTGTTCGCTCCATAATGGAACCTCATTCACGCTCATTTAGATGGCTACGTATACTTTGAAGTTGTGTATTGATCATTGTAGTTCCTGAACTATTTACTGTGTCTCACAAGAAAATTTGTATTAAAACATGCGAACAGACTAGCTAGTAGGTTGGCCCACTCTATTGCAGGCTAGGCTCAGACGCGGGCTGGGCTAGGTTGAGTTGTTAGCATGCCAGGTCGGCTTTCTCTGTTACCAGACAGCCAGACCTGTTCAACTCATCCAGCTATGGTGCACCAGTACTAGTTTATACCAAATTTGACAGCCAGACATATTCAACATTCACCTCTAGTTTAGTACTATGAATGTGCTGGAATTCCCAGTAATTTCGAAAATCATTGGCAGATGGAAGTCTATGAGAAGGAGAAATTTCATCACGCAAAATCAAAAGGGAGAGATGCATTCCAGGGAGAGCAATACCTTATGGCAGCGCATTGGTTTGAAGAGGTAGTTTTCAATTGATGAAGTTCTTTACGCTTTTGCATGCAGGAACCCTTAGATATCCATAATGGTTACTGAACATTTGTTTTCCTTATTTTTACTTATATAGTCTTAGATCATCACTGAATGAGCACCCCAACCTTTCTTGGTCTGTGGCACATGTGTCATTGTAAATTAGGAAAAACAACTTTTTGTTATGTGATTCGTCTTTTGCACGAAGGTTGAGAGATAGCTAACCTTTTCTCCGTAACTGAACTGTTCTCATTCACTTAAGCATATGACCATACAGGGTGAAGATACAAATTTCTTTTGTACTCCCCCTGTCCAGAAAACAGCGGGTCATTCACTTTTTTTTATGTTTGCTTGTTTCTTAGTGATTTTCGTTTATCATTCTTTTTATGGTCTCAAATTTTACAATGAAAACTTGAACTAGTTTCTGGTCTGGTCTGGTGTGTGGTGTCTGCTAGTTGATTGGTTTTCACATCTAAACATATTTAGTTTCCTGATACCATTAAAATTGTGTTAGCAAATTATCAGTGTATTACAAATTGTTTTAGCCTCACTTTTTTGCTATAATGATTGTCTTTTTTTTTTTTTTTTTTTTTACTATATATATAATGGAAATAGGCCTTAGCTCTTTTCCCAGAAGATCCAACAGTGC
Organism: Papaver atlanticum; assembly: GCA_023531105.1. NCBI lineage: Eukaryota > Viridiplantae > Streptophyta > Magnoliopsida > Ranunculales > Papaveraceae > Papaver > Papaver atlanticum. The sequence continues at coordinate 2,529,970 of JAJJMB010010543.1, read as the reverse complement.
TATCCAACATGAGTGTCTGTTTTGCGCGTCTGGGTGACGGGATCAGTGCGCTAGACTATGCCACTAAATGCCTGCATGAAAGGCCTGAATGGCCCAAGGCATACTATAGGTTAGGTGTGCAGGGTAAAACATGAGTGTCTGTTTTGCAAAGTTGCATAGCTGTTGGATTTCTCTTTTCTGTAATTAGTCAATATAGGGCTTTATATTTTGGAACCTGCTGGGTAAAACCTTTCCTAGAATTCAAGATTTGTACAGGAATAATGACAAAAAAAAAAGTGTTGTATCTGGGGCAAGTTTGCCCGTCCAACCATTAGGAAAGAAATATGGGGTGTATATTTATATAGAAATAGACATGACTAGGAGGTTCAACTGAGATGGTTTAGCAATCTAGGAAAAATCTGCAGTTCGTAAAGCAATAACAATTAAACAAGCCAAAGAGGAAATCTGATGCATCAAGTTTGTTACCCGATCCAACAGGCAACAACATCGGTAATGCTCACCATAAAGCTGATTATGTTTTTTCACCACACCTCATATATCCTCCAGTTCTTCTAGGCTTGTGGTGTTTCCCAGAAAACTGCCTTTATTGTGCCGCTGGCTCTGGTTCTTCAGACTTAGAGCCCGATATGGAACTCCGGTTACACACACGAGTAGCAGTAGCATATGGAGGCACATGTAACCGTTCTTCAAATATGGCATTAACAACACTGACTATTTCTTGTGAATTTGTAACCCCGTCATTGTAAGTTGTAAACGTGTCATTGCTCATGTAGGTAAATTCCATTTGCTTATTCATTATCCAGAGTAATTCTTTACAAGCTCTAGGCATGCCACTGTCCTTTGAGTGAAAAGCTAATCTCAGCAGTTCTGTTCTACTTCTCTTGATCATTCCTTGAACTTTCTTTACGGCCTCTTCTTCGGTAACATTGCCAGAACTCATGAGCAGCGAAACGGCATTTATCAGCTTTCCGGCCTCAGTTTCTTTCTGTAGCATACATATACACAATCAATATCATCATTGTCTTGCCAGATTCCAAAATCATGTTTTGCTCACTTATAACAAACTCCTGATTCGGCTAATTGTGATATGTTCCATAAAGGTTGTGCTACTCATTTAATACTACAATGATGTTGGATTAGTAACTTTTTTTTGCTGTCAAGCACACAGAAACTTTCAGGGAATTGTTTTTGACAAAGAAGAACAAACATATTACTGCTACTTTTGCAGATTATATTTCCTATATTCGCGCAAAATGCACTACAATCGAAAAACTAATTCATATTAATAAGATATGCTGCTACACATGTTAGTTTTGTGAAGGACAAAAAAACATTTCAAGACGAATTAGAGAGTACCTTTAAAGTTTGGATATCATTTAGGAGACGCCCACATGTATTCATAGCCTTAGCTAGGTTTAGAAACTCCGTACCTCGATGAACCTCCTCAGGAACATCAGGCCCAAGTAGATGAAGTGCTGGAAAAGCTATAGGCACCAACAGCACAGTGACACATGCATTTGCCATATATTCATCGAAGGTTGGTACCACTTTGTTATTGTACCACTCCGTTTCTTTCATGTTGGCGTTTATAACTGAATGCCACTGCCAAATCAAAAGATTTTAGGACCCTGTCACCGTTTCATCACAACAGATAATAACCACAGGAAAGGATATATAAGTTACAGATAATCTTACCATCTCAATTAGTTGGCTAGTGGCTCGGTATCCTTGCCGTGAGAATATTTCTTCTCCAAAATCATCAACTGCATTTTGAAATGCGGAAATTATAATCTCCACATTCTCCGAGTAAAAATCTGTCACTGGAATTCCACTCCGCCACCTGTTAAAGTTATGAGATTGTAGTATATCAATTCTGCCTATAAAACTACCAAGGATGAATCTGTGTCGACCCACGCTGTGCAGAATATCAAACATGGAAGGTTTCGTCCGGTGTTACTGTTCGAAGTTTCCTATTATATGATGAGTTTCCTAGTTTAGGAATAGGTTTAAGTTTATAAGTGGTTTCGTAGTTTGAATGTTTCTTCCTAGTGAAGTTACTTTGCTATATAAATAGTTTGTAGTAGGAGTTGATCTAAGAACACAGATCAATATATATCACATTATTTGTCTACTGGTGCAAGACTCTAGGCTGTGAAAAGTGTTTGTGTTTTCATTGGTGGTGTTGGCTTCGAGTGCGCCATGATAGGGCTGGTTTTTGCTTGCTTTGTAATCTCTGAATCTCCTTCCCATATTATCTTAACCTCAGTAGCTATACTCTCTTTTAAGGTCTACACAATGCAAACACCCCAAGTACAGTCAGAGAACCTCCTAAAACACAACAATAAAGTAATTTGGACTGAAGAAATCATACTTGTCAAAGAGTTCAACAAGATTTACTAGTTCTTCTCTAGAACCTCCACCGTCAAAAAAGTCGTCAACCGCAAGGACTAGGATGGTACTTTTCGAGAATAACAGGCGAGCATCGGATAATTCAGGTGAGAAGAGTGTTGCCGCAAAAGTGAAGTGAATGAAATTGAGTTTGCTCACATGCCTAGAAGAAAACTTCAGCTTATCTAATCTGTTTTCTTTAATCCACCTGTTTACATGAATGACAATGTCAAAAACTGATTTCTACAAGTTTTCATTTTTAGATGCAAACAAGCATTACAAAATATCCATGTTCCTTGTTTTTCCTAGAAAATATCGTTACATAAAAATAGGTACCTCTCAAGTTGTTGAAGCTCTTTGCGATGTATTGACTGACATATATTGAAGTCTTCAACAGCCAATTCCAGGAGATCCTTACTCTCGATGTTTGAGGACCTAATAATAATCAAAAGTGTCCCGATATATTTTATATTTTGTGTGAGGTCCTATGTTGAGCAGTAGTTTATATCGTTTGATTTTCACTGCTAGAGGGAATGTACCTGTATGCAGTCTTGAGAATGCTCAAGTTGTCTGAGTTATAGTGCTCCATATATCTCTTGTTCTCCACGCGTTCAAATTGGGCATAGAAGGGAAACTTAAGGGCGTACTCCACCTGAAACATCAAAAACACATTACTTGTTACAATACTAACTAGCCATTTCTAATAATGGTGTTAAGCAGCAAGGGAAGAAACAATACTTACAAAATTACAAGACCTGGATACATGCGCAGATAATTATATGTATTAACGAATGTTATCAGCATTTCAACTTTTTATATATGGAAGAACTTGTGTGCATGATGGAACTTGGGTTTCAAAAAGGTCTGCACATTACCTCTTGGATCATAACTTTGTTAAACACATCAGTGTGTATAGAACGCTTGGACAAACATTGTTTCAGGAAATTACTAGACCGCATATTTTGTCTCTCTAGAATTGACTCATCTGGACGTATCATGATTTGTGAAGCACGGTATAATTCCAATGCACACTGCAGATCCTTATTGTATCCTCCAGGAGTATCGAAAAATGGTTCTCCAACTAAAGCATCTACACCAGAATTTAATTGTACGTGATATTATTAGTTCGATCTTGATAGCAGACACCTATAAATGTGCAGATACCTGGCCTCCGAATCAGCACCTGAAGATATGTCATATCCATGCATACGTAAAATCCGGAATGCTACTGCACATGTGGTCATGTCTGAAAATATCTCCTCATCCATATCCAGCCAACATCTGTCACAGGCCAAAGCTTCAACAAACTGAAGTATCATGACTAACGTACAAGTACAACTATCAAACCAGCATCAACACTTACCTATATATTGTATCCAAAAGGCTTTGTATTTCACCCTTAAAATGTCGATCGATTCCCAATCTCTCAAGATTGTCAACCAGGGAGAGAGAGACATAGATATCAAGAGGGTAAGCTGTGGGAACTATAATAGGCAATAAAATTAATTACGGTGACAGTCAGAATGCATATAGCTTACAAATTCCAGTAGAAAGAAAAATTCTAGATAGAGTTAAGTTAACTAATTACCCCAACTACCAAACTTTTCTGAAACTGCGCTCAAGTAATTGAGGCAGTTAGTATCTTGAAGATGGACAAAAGCAGCCGCTGTAGCAGATGGTGAATTAAACAATGATCCATTTTTCCTCTGATACTTCATGATGTCTTTCCATCCATGATGTTTTCCCACGCCTTCCGCGATATATGCCAGATATAACTTGCTTCCTTCGGAGTTGGTTTCAGAAACTCTTTAAGGAAATTCAGTAATTAAGAGATAGGAGGACAGGTTAGTGGTTAAATTTTATGTTCAAACCGATGTTTGCTGAATAGAACGGTAAAAGGAAACACAAAAAGGTTAACAAACACTAGCAGACCTTCTGATCTCCAAATCTCTTTTCTGGAGCAAAGCATCTACAGTTGAAGTACTCAAAGGAAGATTTATGCCCAAAGTCTGAGCATACTCAATCATATTAGGAAATATGATATCAAACCCAATAGGAGCATGTTGATTCTTATCATTCACCAATGAAAAGTTAGAACCGATATACCGAAGGCCTGCAAGAAGGGAGACCATTAAAAACAAGAGAAGCATAAACAATAATTATGGGTATCGAAAATCACACATACCCTTGTTTACATGCTCTTCGCCAACATCCCACTTTTTTAGAGCTAGGATACATGCTAATGTGGACGATAGAGAATCTTTAATCAGTAAGGGATGGTCATGGGCAATGCACCATGAACCATCAGAAAGCTGATTCTCCAGTATCCAACCGACACACTTAGGGAAACATGGCGATTGTGGGGAAATTGGAGAAGGGACCATTGCCACCCAAGCAGTGTCATAAGAAGACACAGAGAGTTCAACCTTTGTGAACATTTCCCTGATTCTTTCATTCAATTCTTTGGAACACTACAAATGCAAAACAAATAACTCTTGGTTTATACAGTGTGCTATCACAAAGGCATGAAAAAGCGGTAATATAGAAGCTGAAATGGCGTACCAGAACAGCATAGCTAGGTCTTCTTGATACATTGATGCGAGAGTCAACTGAAACTGTGTCATAAAATTGTTCCATCAATAAATATAACATTTTCTATATATATACAGCAGGATTAAGTCGAAAGGATGCAAACTTGTGAAGACTAATTAAGAGGATAATGCAGCATATCTTGAAAAAAGAAAAATGCGCTTCACTAAATATTCACCAAAATCGAACACTAGCATTACCATGCACTAAAATTTCTTCCATCAAGTAAAATAGACACATACATTATTCTAACTAGTTTTTATGGATCCTTTTTGGACATCTACGGATGAAAATAAAAATAAAATACTATTACCTCTGTTTCAAGATAATAGACAGGTTTAAGCAATTAATCAACCACATGAGCAAGAAATGCAAAAGTTTTCTTGGGCAAAGCTATCGGTATAAGGGACATTAAAGCTGAAGCTATATATTCAAATAACTGAAGTTATTATATTATAGAGATACGAAACCTTTTGGAGGAGATGCAATCCATGACCTTTTGCTTTTGGATTCTTCAAATAACAATGTGAGATTATGGATGTTTTGAGATGAAACTTGAGGCAGAAACATCTTACACGTAAGATCGATGTAAAGGGGAGCTTGTATTCACTAGTTAGAAAGAGATAGTTGTTTTGATCGACCGGAAAAGAGAGCTTTGATTTAAATGTGAAAATCGTATGTTTTTGGGGTTCGTGGAGCTGTTGAGAAATTGACGGATTGGGTATCTTTTTATTTGAAGTGTAGAGAATCATCTCACAGGAAGTTAAATGAGACAGAGTTTCACTAGAAAACTATGAGCCATTTGGTGAAGTTGTTTGTCATCTGCCTTTTATTTACTCTGTAGTTTAAGCAACAAGCAATTTAATACACTTTTTTTTTTGAATATTTTTTTTAATAAACCTAATCACCACAATACATATATACAAAATTAGACAGAAAATAGAATAACACCGAGATGTGGTGCACCAGTTCAATGAAAAATCTATTTGATCGATCAAAAAAAAATGACTTAGTACTGTCATACCGAACCAGCACATTGACAAAACCTATCCACCAGCTGCTCGGAATAAACAAGAATGGACAAATCTAAATAATCAAGTTCGATGATGCTCTAAAGGTTAGCATTTAAGGTCTTTTATTTAAGTTTTGAACTTCTGTTGGCGCCGCCTGATAACATTGTCGTAGGTGATCATTATGCTCCCGTCGGTTTCTTGATTTTGATTGCTAGCTGTGTCATCCGCATGAGTTATCCACTGGATCCTTGAAAATGTATTCCAAATTACGGCGATCCTTAGTGGTGACCTTTGGCTAATTATACAATAAACTAATTGAAGACGACACCCCACATTCAGTACAAATAGGTTTTGTTTTCCTGGTGAGAATGCGACAAAGTGTTCACCATGGCATCTCAAGAAAAAAAAGATACCTTAGTTGCCGTTTAACGGTAGATTTTTTAATTATTTTTTTCAATAGGAAAGAAGATAGATTGAAATAATTCAAACTTAAAAATAAATTTTATCCGGTAGGGTTAAATCCATCACCCAAGTAGGAGTATTGACTGACCAACTAAAATTGCTTATTTCAGACTTTGCATATTTTTCAATAGAGTCTGCAATATGGTTTGCGTCTCTATGAACATAGAAGCAATGCTAGAAATCAAACTCACCTAAAATATATAACAAGTGCATCGTAAGTGGTCAATCTGACAGCTAAATTATTGTCATTCAAAGCATTTGTTATATCCACACAGTCTCCTTCCAAATGTATTCCTCTTTTCCCCCACCTCTTTCACCCACATAACTGCATCCAACAGTGCCATGGCTTCGCTTTCGCTTAATGGAACATTAACGTTGACATTTGAGCTACTTTGTATATGGTTCCTAAATTCTGGTACCCTTCACTGTTTGGTCTTCGAGTTTGGTTTGGTTTGCTGTTTTTTTGTTTTTTTTTTTAATCGAGGAAGAATTTATTAGAAAAGAAGGCGAACAAGTGGTCTACCAGAGGTAGAAAAGCAAAAAGAAAAAACTACCTAACAAAGAAAATCACATCCCATGACAAAACCAATGACTTTGCCTCATCAACCAAGTCATTATCAACCTTAAAAACATAGTTCTTCTCAAAAATAAGACAGTTCCGTTCTCTCCACAAGATCCAAACTATAGCAGCTGGAATGAGATCCCATAAAATTTTACCGTAAGCTGAAAGATGAGGATGAGACCATAGATGCATATGGTTCCAAAGACCGTTACTTTCACCAGTAATGGGGAAAAGGTCAATAGTCCTTCTCTCTATTTCTACTTAGAAAAAAATTTAGCGATCAGAGAAACACCCGCGGCTCGAGCTTATTCCGCTCAAATCTGCTCTTTTTCCTTCTTCTCTCTTAGTAGATTTAGGCTCACTTAGTTGAATCTTAGTATCTTGTTTGTCTTTTTCTTTTCTTTTTTTGAAATCGGTGTTATCTATTAATATATGAGGCTAGCCTCTATTCTGGAAAAAATAAAAACTATTAAAAGAAAAACAACGATGCTTGGTTGACCAGGTTTCATCTTGAATAATATACTGTGGAAGATCCGATGGTGAATCTTGCAAAGATTTGAGCATTGCGATAGGCGGAGTTAGAGTGAGTCCCATTCTCTCCCATATGGTGTATTATTCGAGATTTTATCCACGATACGCCAAGAATTTTCCAAAGAAAAATGACCATTAACGGTTTTTTATTAGTGTCCTTGGTTCGAGGTTGGGACCTGCAAGGCTCGAAGTTTGAATGAGGAAGGGAATACTGATGTTTATGGGTAAACAGACTACTCCCTCCGTACCTATTATATAGGTGGAATTTTCATTTTTCCGTGTACCACTATATAGACGGAGTCCAAATTTCAAAACAACTTTTTACTCCTATTACCCCTATTTATTTGCTTGGGAATCATCATAATTGAGTGTACGTCTCTGACATTGGGAATATAATTAAGGTAAAACAGGAAAAAACATAAAAATTTATAAAATCAATAAAGTTTCTTAATCTAAGAGATTTTGTCTAATCCGCCTATATATGTGGTACGGAAGGAGTACATCAATTAGAAGACCCCTATACAAAAATAGAAGTCATTATAGAACACATTAGTACTTTGAGAAGGTTAAGAAGGACATTTTAGTTTCTTTTTGTTGTAAGAAAGCTGGCCAAAGGTGTTTGCATTGGCGAAAAATCTAATGCCAATTGATTGTTACATATAAATGATATTTTAATTCTGGATATGTTGATGGCCCAAAATACTTGTTGCAAGGCATCAACCTCCCAAACCTACAATTATGTATTAGCAATATTTTCATGCGCTACTTATGTCTAATAATGTTTTTACAAAGGATCCCTTTACACTTTTATTATCACACTATCTCACACGTTGGACTTCATTTTTGTTAATAAGAACCAAACCGTAACGGATTTGAAGCTAATATTTTGAGGATATGTTCCTCTTACCAAGTTCTATAAGCCTACCAAAAATGAGCACATTCCGAAATATAAAACCTCACAATCTATCGGTCTTAATTTCAACGGCCGGAAATCCGTTAATTTTCAACGGCTCATTTTCAAAGTAGTAGATGGTGGTGTTATACGTCTCGGAATACGCTCATTTTCGGTAGGAACGTAGAGCTATATAATAGTAACATATCCCCAAAATATTAGCTTCAAATCCGTTACGGTTTGGTTTTTATTCGCAAAAATGACGTCGAACGTGTGAGATAGTGTGATAATAAAAATGTGAGGGGATCCCTCCGTTTAGCTTTTAAGAGTTATTTCAAGCTAATGTCATTTACTGGGACGTAGACCGCCTAACATATATCGTAGCATTTTAGGCTTTTAGACTCCGGTATAAATGATGGTATCTGCAACTTACATGTGATAAATTTGCTAGCAGTGTGCTTGTGCATCGTATGTAAGTAAAAGGAAAATCATATATATTTATATATATATATATATATATATATATGCGAACTTGTAATAGTCAGAGTAAGGGTCGTATGACTTTGACTGCTCATTAAATTGGTGACGAATGGAGAGTCCGCTAGAGAATATTATCTTTTAACCTGTGTTGCAACAATACGGATACGGTATCGGATACAAGATACAAATACGCTACTATGATACACCAATTTGAAAAACTAAAATACGGCGATACGTGATAGACGCATTTATGTGTCTATTTTCATCTCTATTGTATTATATTGTTAGTACCCATTTTTGTACTTATTTTGGTATTTTATCCCTTTGTAGGTGTTTTTGGAAAGATAAGCTTTTGCGGCGAAATTGGCTCGAAAAGTTGTTAAAGACACCTGGAAGGACATTTGTTATTCGGACTCTCACTTTGGATAAGGGGTAACCCATTTCCAAGCAGCTACTAAACACAGACCGGGACTGGATAGGAGGACTCCACTTCTTCACGTTTTAAAGAGGAAAAAATTGGCGGGAAAAAATTGTTTCACGGAACATATTTTAGGATTGGAGTTTTGATCGATTTTTATGGAGATTAAAGGGATGAAATTGATTGGGTTTACTCCTTAGGACTACACAGGCCTGGTAAAGTCTTTGGATTGAACCCAAATTGGCTAGAGATCGAATTAGAGCAAAACAGAGAGATAAGTTTACACGGGTCTATGATGGATTAATTTTGGAATTTTAGGGAGACTAAAGGCAAGATTTTCTTCCCAAAGCTTGATATCTATCTAAGGAAGAGTTTAGAATCAAAAGGAAAGCTCAGATACGCGTGGAAATCCTAAAACAAGAAATTGCCACAACTTTGCCGTAAAGAGAAAGGAAGAGATTTTGGAAGATTTTGGAGAGATTTAATCGGTATTTTTGATATAAATAGGTGGGTTGGGTCATATAGAAGAGGTGTCGAGAGTTTGGGGACTTGAAGAGGGCTGAGGAGTGAGAAATCAAGACGAACAGAAAGCTTCCAGCTGCTGTTTTCTGCTGGTGCGGAGCTGAAGAACACGGAGAACATCGACCCACACGGAACAGTCGCAGACGAGTGTCGTTCTTCAACAGCAGAACCGATTTATCGTTTATAAACAACACTTCATTGTAACGGTGATTTCTGTAACGCCATAAAAGCGTTGCAGATTCGCTGTATTATTATTCTCCTTCAATAAAAACACCTTTTGAGCCATGTTTCTATCTTTTGAGCATATTTTCACTATGAGGAGCTAAACCCCAACATTGGGACGACGGAGGGAGTCGATTTTCATCGTATGGTAAATTTAATTTATTCTTTTTATGACTTTTGCATTAATTTAAAATTAAAATATGATTTGAATTAATTAATTGTCATTTAATTTGATGATGTATGCTTAGCTTAAACGTTTTGATACATCATGCTTAGGATTTATAACTAATCTTTTGAGAATCTACTTAGGCAAAAATAAGAGTCACCGTATCATATTTTATTCGGGTTATAATTGTTGAGAATAAATCAATTGAACCTCATGCATGAGAATTGGCCAAATCCTTAGTCCCAATACCTCTCGCCCATTGTTTATAATTTTTGTTTATATATTTTTATTAAATTTAAAAACTCGAATCTTCACAAGTCCGAGAGTTTGAACTCATTTACTACAACAACTTTAAAATCACATCAATACGGCATACTCAACATTGATCAGTAGTTTAACATAAATATATTATATATAAGATAGAAACTTAACAAAATACATACATGTGTTTGCATGATTAAAATATAATCTGTATGATTAACCTCACTGAAGAGAGAAAAAGTCTGGATATGAAGGAAGAAAGTCTAGAGCAAGATCAGTGAACAGATTCGGAACTAATATTTTGTCATTATAGTTAAAACTTCTCATAGAATCTAGTAAAATATCTAAATTTTCTAATATTTAGTCAAAGTTTTCTAACTGAGTTGTATCTTGAAGTATTGGGAGTATTAGTACGCGTATCCGTGTAGATACGTATCAATAGGGCTGATTATTTTTTTTAGGCGTATCGTTGTAACACAGCTTTTAGCATCGTAGATAGCAACATACTGGAGTTAACACTGCTAAGGTGCTTATGGATAAGTTGTTGATGTGGAATATAGATCGGAAGATTGGCTCAATTATGTTCGACAATGCTTCTACCAATGGGATACGTGAACTTCTTGACCAACTAAAGTCATATAATAAATTACTCTTATTCCAAGTTTGGAGTTCTGCTCATGTAATAGCTATTATTATTGAATGCGGAATGCCACAGACAAAAGAAAAATACAAAAGTTAGAAACTCGATAAAATTCATGAAGTCTTCGCCACAAATACAACAGAAATTTAAAGAAGTTTGTTTTCGATTACCCTTGCAATTAAACGCTTCAAAGAAATAGTTAATTCAAGATGTTGACACGAGGAGGAATTCCACGTATATGATGCTTGAGACGACACTTCAATTCAAGGGAGCGTTTAATTGGTATACGAAGATTGAAAATGATTTCCTTAAAGTTTCTCCAAGGGGTGAAATGAAAAAATGCAAGTAGTATTTCGATTTGCTTGAGGTATATATGAAAATTTATCCTGATTTAAGGTATATTAGATTTGTGTCCGTGCTACGCACCGGGAATTTTCTTTCTTTTAATTTGGTGTGCGTGGGGCTTCGCCCCGCCCCGTGATGACGCACTTTCGATATGGTGTGCACGGGGCTTCGCCCCGCCCCGTGGGGATGTATTTTTGATTTAGTGTGGCGAGGCGAATACATTAAATAGGTGGGGAAATAAAAGAAAATATGTGCGAATTTTATTAAATTTTTCCTTTAATTTTCGCAAATATTTAGTTTTCCTTTTATTTTCGTATGAAATATGAGAGTTTTTTTTTTTTAATGGATTAATTTGGAAAAAAGAGTCCTAATATGGTAGCTATGGTAGGTACTCGACTTCCTAATCGAATTCGGACTTCCATAAAATTCAAACACGTTAAGTTAAGTTTTCATTTTGAGTTTGTAATTTTTAAACCAATTATACGTTGCCAAGTGTCCTCACCAAAACGTCTGTTTCAGAAAACTCAAAAAAGGCCAATTTCGGCCAATAAGAAGCGACGGTTTCCTCATCGTTCAACGTGTGAGCTTTATTTATCTAGGCCTTTAAGCCCGTGGCGGTGCATTTTCGATTTGGTTTGCGCGGGGCTTCGCTCAGCCCCGTGGCGGTGTATTTTTGATTAGGTGTATTATCTAGGTGGAGAAAAGATAAGAGATATGTGCCGATTTTATTACTTTTATTTTCGCAAATATTTATTTTGTTTTGATAAAACTAACATCTAGGTGGGCACACTAGCAGGGAGATCTCCTTCGGTGTATAAGAGCATATGCAGGGGTTGGATTACCGGTGATTTTTCATTATCAGGCAAACGAAAAGGATTCTGAGATTTGCCCTTCGGAACACCTAAATTCAAAATTAAATTAAACAGAAAAAGAAAAAAAAAACTATAACATAATTTGTGCATACTTTTTAATGGAAATACCCTAATATATTTTTGATATGCACCTCCGTAACAGCTAACAACCAAACTAAATCTTCTTCCCTACGATCCCCAAAAATCTCCAAGTAAAACGAATCATAAAGTTAGAACATTATTTACCTGACGTTTCCTTGAGTATCTATATGGTCGGGTTAGTATATGTCAAAGCCATAGATGGAATTTACTTATTAGACTTAGATGGAGAAGGGGCCACATCATAATCTCCATCGCCAAATTTCCCGATCTCGACTGTTTTTTTTTTCTCTTTATATGTATTAATTTGGAAAAAGAGTCTTAATATTAATATTAATATGGTAGGTACTCGATTTCCGAATCCAATTTGGACTTCAATAAAATTCCAAATACGTTTAGTTTTCCTTTTGAGTTTGTAATTTTTAAACCAATTATACATTGTCAAGTGTCCTCACCAAAACGTTCGTTTCACAAAACTCAAAAAAGGTCAATTTCGGCCAATAAGAAGCGAGGGTTTCCTCACCATTCAACGTGGGAGCTTTATTTGTCTAGGCCTTTAAGTCTTTAGATAATTGCTGCCAAACGACACATGGTACTTCATATATAGATTTTATACAAATTAGAGAACTTTTTATTTCAGTCACATGCAACAATTCAATTTAACCTGATTATTTTAATCTATATACAAAGAAGGAACGACAAAATTTTACCTTTGGATCGATACATTTGTTCATGGTTTGAAAACAAATTATGATGAAAGGAACCTCTCACCTCTCTCACCCACTCAACAGAAGCAAAAAAGACTCTCACCGGAAAACATAACCTGCTCAGATTTGGTCCGTTTTGGGCCGAATCTGAGCGGGATTTTCACCTCCTTTACTTGCTTTTCACTAGGTCTTTGTTATAGCTAAGTTTATTTATGTTTATCTCTTATCATTTGATAAGTTTTATGCACCTTTATGGTGGCTTTTTCTCCTATACTAGAGAGGTTTATCTTGACTTTAATGGTCGTTCTTGGTTATTATGGGTGTTAAATCACTTGAGATGCATTCCAACGACGAGATATTCATCATCTTTGCCTCCGGCGACGGAATCTTCATCCTTAGATTATCCGGCGATGAAATCTTCATCAATGATATTCTTGACGACGGAATTTTCATCACAAGTTTTAAGAGATTTGAGCAAATCACTCCAATAGGAGCATTTCTTTATGAAGAAAAAAAACGCACAAAATGGTTGAGATTTAATTCCGAGAAAAACCATTCTTCCACCGATTTAATCGGTTCTTATTCATGCTTGTATTCGTCATGTTCCGTTAATCCTTCTCTTTCTCTTGTCGGATTTTTCGGTATTGTACTTGTATGACATGTTCTTGTTACTTTGTATTCTCTATTTTTCCATTTTAAACCCAATGTAACCTTGAATTTCCATTAATGATAAGGTTCATTTGTTATCAAAAAAAAAAAAAAAACAAATTCTAATGTAAAAAGGGAGGTGAGGCTAATATGGTGGGTTTAACGAAATTTATTTTCCTTTCACTCTGATAAATTTACAACCAGATACCGATGGTGAATAAGATGATTAAGAGGTGAAAAATACAAGACAAATGTTTACGAGTCATGCAAAGAATTCAGAAATTGTGTTGGCTCTTACGTAGCTTTGGCTCATTTTTCCTAAAACTCGCATTAGTTAACTTTTTTTGGCCGAGTCTTGACCAAGTCCAACTAAATCTTAAGGATTTTTTTTTTTGATCGATCAAAAGGAATTGTATTAAGAAGCACACAAACCGTGCGCTGGCAAATACAACCAAAAGAGGGTGAAACAACCCTAACCATAGAGAAAGCAAAAAGCAAAAACTAAAAGCCATAAAGTTCCAGGGTTAAGCAAAAAGCAACAAAGGCCTCTTGATAAACCTAGAAGCTAAACAACAATTGTTACTTGCAAACTAAAACAAGAGTGCAAGCTACATTTAAGTAGGACTTTCATCAACTTTTTCCACGATTAAACCCTGGTGATTTTTTGCCAAACCACCAAACATTTCATGACGATTTGCCTTGGATAGGGAAAGCTTAACCCCATTATAGAACCAACATCCATGAGATCACCTGCTACAATCTTATCAGGACTAGTAAGAGATTTAGAAGCATTAGAGGTAGCTGTTGGCTAGATGGAGGAGCTTGGAATAACAAAGGCAATCTTTGAGGTGGATTGTGAAGCTGTAGTCAAATCAATAACTGGAATTGAACTGCAGGTTCATTGGTTTAATCAAAACTTAGTTCAATTTGTTAAAAGCAAATTCAGTAACAGTAGTTTTTGGTTCTGTAAGTCTATAAATAGACTTGGTAATAATGTAGCTCATGTGCTAGCCCAAAAAGCTAGATTACAAGAATCAAACTTTCAATTTCTGGACAACTTTCCAGATGACATTGTAAAGCATGAATATCGTAAGAATTAAAATTTATTAATGAATTTCTATTAGTATCAAAAAAAAAAAAAAAAGATTTAGAAGAGCGTTTCTTTTTAGTGCTTAACTTGCCATTGGGGAAGAAATCCTTTACTTTAGCCTTTGTGCCCACATTGGTGTTGGCTCCTTGAATTGGTACAGATACAGCCGGTAACTAAATCTTAAGGATTTGAAATGAAATTATATTTTATCAACAGTTGTAAGGGAAGGGATTCGATAACAGGACCCTCCTCAGACCATTGTTCCACATTATTATTTGATGATCATAATTATTGTTTTTAATTATCATATTGAAAGCCTTTTATAATTTTATCATGATTCTTCAAATCTCAAATCAATATACAATTCAATCATTAAAAATAAAAAACAAGTCACATCACGATCCACGATTTCAAAACATTATTCAATCATTAAAAATCAAACTCTAAACTTTTGATTATTCACCGCCATGTTGTCCACCAATAGCTGATGCTCTTGGTGTTACCTTTAAGGGAATGAACTTCTTCAATGTCATCCCTAATGTTTCTCCCATGTCAATGGTTTCAGGTGTAACACCAGCTTCGAGAGTCCAATCAAAACACTGGATCAATGACCCGAGTACAAGGTGAAGAACTTGGTGAGCCATCGGTATCCCAGGACAGATTCGTCTTCCACCTCCAAACGGCATCAACTCAAAATATTGTCCACGATAATCGATATTGGTTCCAAGGTAACGATCTGGGTTGAACAACAACGGATTATTCCAAGAAGCTGGATCCCTTCCTATGCCCCAAACATTAACCAATACTTGTGTGTCCTTGGGTATCATATACCCCATGAACTCTGTGTCTTCAGAATTAGTACGTGGTATTAGGAGAGGTATGGATGGATGTAACCTCATTGTCTCTTTGAGCACCGCAGCTAGATAAGGTAAGTTTTCAATATCGCTTTCTTCGATCTTTCTGTCATGCCCAATGACTTGGGCAATTTCAGCTTTGATCTTTCTCATTACTTTCGGATTAAGAAGAAGCTCTGTCATAGCCCATTCTATAGTACTGGTTGTTGTCTCTGTAGAACCCATAAACATTTCCTACATTAATTTATAGAACAAAATAATTAGTAAATTATACCAGTAATTGGCTTTGCGTATATAATCATTATAAATAAAAATAAAAATAAATTACCGATAAGATTTTCTGGTTCGCACAAACGTTAGAAATTCAGTTGCATGTGACATATATGCCCTCAAATCATTTATATTTTTCTAAAACATTTAATTCTCCTAGTTTTAGTTCCTAATTTTAGCTAGTGTGTTAAATTGATGCTCCTAGTTTTATTTCCTAATTTTAGCTAATGTGTTAAATTGTTGGGTCCTGTTAACTTGTATACCCGTATACATGTTAAGGTTCACTAAAACAACAATCTTTTGCATTGAAAACAAGATTTGTTTGTTTTATTGTATTTGCAGTGAGAAATTTGTTTGGTGAAAAACATTACAAATATAAAATATGTTATTTCTTCTTTGATCCTCATAAATGCGTGTTTTAATTAGTGACCCCTTACATATCTATCTTTTTAGTTATGCCCCACATTACTATCAGTTTTACATAAAATCCTTATTCTATTTTGTGAAACCAAAAAGGAACGTTTTCATTTTTGTGGCCTCTTTCATTGTGTGGTCTCAACTCAAGCGAGGCTTGTGTTGTTTATATGGCAGGGCCGGCCCTAATTGATTGTACTCTTTGATACGCTTTTGATGGTTTTGATGATAAACATCAAAATCAGGTTTAAGGTGTATCAGTGGTGGTGGGGGTGGTTCTACGAGAGAAGATGAAATGAAAGTAGAATGGCCGAATACAGGGAAGAAAACACATGAAATTTTGGAGAAATGGTTATTTTGGAAGTTCGCCATATTTAAAATGAAAGTAATTCTTTTGTAGAAACAAAAATTTATAACAAAAGTAACTTTTTTCTGGAAACGAAAGGAGCGTTTTTTTTTTAATGTGGGGCGGAGATATGCAACTATACACGAGCAAATCAAACTATGCAAACAAAGTAGTAAATCAAAGCATGTCGCAATCAAAGTAAACGGAGGGAATAATATTCACGATAATGAATTTTCCGAAGATTATTTTCCTAATCCTAACAGTACAAAAATGACTTAAGCTTGGGTTAACAGTACAAAATGAATTTTCTGAAGATTATGTATGCGCGCATATGCCAGAAAAACTAGTGTTAATATGATTATAAAATCTAGCCAACAGTTAAAAAAAAAAATGTACTCACTAAAATCAGCAAATTGATTTGTCTGTCTGAGAGAGTCTTTGGTTCATCCTTGCCGTTGCCTTCCAATTCCATCAACACATTCCAGAAGTCCTTCTCCAGATGCTTATCATGTGAAAACTCCACAGTCCTCCTCTCCTTCACAAATACGTCAATGATGTTTACGGCTCCATCCATTGCCGTTCTCATCTTCTTCTGGAGATTTTGGGGGTCTAACTTACGCAAAAATGGGAAGAAATCAGCCGCATTAGGCTTTACAGAAATTTGTATCATATCCTCAATGAATCGATAGAATTCGTCTCCAGTACCAGATTGAAGATCTAAAAGACTCCTAGAAAACAAGAGATCTCCCATCAGATTAAAGAAGGAGACGAAAACAAAGTGCCGTAATTCAACAATTCGATTCGCCTTTTCTTCTTCTGATATCCACTGTATCAGCTGCTCCACACATCGTCTACGCTTAATTGCTGTATTTTTTATTGTCGCATGGGAGAAGAACTTGGTCGCGTATAGTCGTCTCATCATTCGCCAGTATGGTCCGTAAGACCTTGTTCCGGTTGGCATTGCATAATCCTCTCCCATGCTTATGACTTCGTTCTGATGACGGTTGCGGAAAGAGTGATCATGGTTTTTGAATAACTCCGTAGCAGCATCTGCTGAAGCTATAACTAGAGTGTTCCTGGAACCCAAGCGCAGCATGAATACTGGTCCATATTTCTGTTGCAGTTCTACAAATGTTTCTTGTGGCTTCCTGCCTAAATCGAAGAGGTTTCCAACCACTGGCCAACCCGGAGGACCAGGTGGTAACGGGATTGAATAGGTTTTGGTTCTTCCTCTATAGATACGGTGAAGGAGGAGCGCCGCTGCTAGACAAATGACTGCCGAGACGAACATTTCATTTGTGTAGATGGAGGTCTTCATGCTGACTGTTTGATTTCTATAGAGAATTAAAATTAATTAGAGACCATTTAATGTAAGTTTTTGAGCATCATCCTGCTTAATTGTTTAAATTAGTTGTTCTTGTTTGTTTCTGCAGGGAATCCTCAGACGAAAATGAGGTATAATTATTTAGGTTTGTCAGTACTCTTGTTTGTTTATGCAGGGTATCTTCGGACGAATATTATGGGGAGCAATGCCAATTGGTGGAGACAGGCCTTGTCCATGTGCGGTTCGATTTCTGTGTCGACAGTGCTAATTCTTTTCTATTTCTTATGGTAGTACTAGTGGGTGCTAATCTTCAAATCGCTCTTCTTTCTTTTGGAAAATGGGTGATAACGGGAGTGATGGATAAGCAAATTATGGGTCTGGGTGAAAAAGACATAAGAAAATTTAGTCATATATACCTTTTACTTTAAATTTTAATTTTTATTATATCATTTTCTCTCTTATTTATTTTCTCTTTTCAATTTAAATTTGATAACGAGAAAGGCCTTAACTTCCAAAATATAAGGCGGATTTTAATAAAATTTATATTTTTCGAAAGGGCTCGAAAATCTCTACAAAACAAGAATCATTGTTGATATGAAATTCAAAATAAAATAAAATAAAATAATTGAAACCAGACCGACAATACATTATGCACCCAGGTGCAACTTGACCAAAATTTATTTCCTATAAAAATATGCATTATGCACCCAGGTGCAACATGGCCAGAATTTATTTATATAAAAATATGCATTATGCACCCAGGTGCAACCTGGCCAAAATTTATTTTCTACAAGAATATGCATTATGCACCCAGGTACAACCTGGCCAAAATGTTTTTCCTATAAGAATCAAAAAAATATGCATTATGCACTCGGGTGCACCTGGCAGAAACCTATTTCTTCTAAGAATATGCATTATGCACTCAAGTGCATCTTATGTATTTCGTGGATAAATATAGGTTTATCCTAAATGAAAAAACGGGGGTCTAACAACCACACCCAATATTTCGTTTGGAAATCTGAATAGACAAACTCCAATATACTTTCAATAGAATCAACTAGACAGTCAGACTCAATCTAGAGAAAAGTATACCAAAGAGTTTTATATCTCTATCTCTCAATTCAATCCGCAATCAGCAAATAGGAATTTGCGAGCCTGATTGAATATAAGAGAAATAACTTGAACGGTACCAAAGACCAATGTTCAAGTGTCAATCAATTTAAATCAACAACCAAAGGTTGGATTATCTAATTGATTGATCTTAACGCACAACCTGTGATATTTCAATTATATAACAAAATAATGCGGAAAAGAAATAACACAGACACCAGAAGTTTTGTTAACGAGGAAACCGCAAATGCAGAAAAACCCCTGGACCTAGTCCAGATTTGAACATCACACTGTATTAAGCCGCTACAGACACTAGCCTACTACCAATGAACTTCGGACTGGACTGTAGTTGAACCCTAATCAATCTCACACTGATTAAAGGTACAGTTGCGCTCCTTACGTCTTTGATCCCAGCAGGATACTACGCACTTGATTCCCTTAGCTGATCTCACCCACAACCAAGAGTTGTTACGACCCAAAGTCGAAGACTTGATAAACAAATCTGTCTCACATAGAAAAGTCTATAGGAATAGATAAATCTGTCTCCCACGGATATACCTACGAATTTTGTTCCGTCTTTTGATAAATCAAGGTGAACAGGAACCAATTGATAACCCAGACTTATATTCCCAAAGAACAACCTAGAATTATCAATCACCTCACAATAATCTTAATCGACTAGCGAAACAAGATATTGCGGAATCACAAACGATGAGACGAAGATGTTTGTGACTACTTTTCTATCTTGCCTATCGGAGAAATTTATCTCAAGCAAATCTTACGATTGTATTCCCGAAGAACAGCCTAGAATTATCAATCACCTCACAATAATCTTAATCGTATGGTAGCGAAACAATATTGTGGAATCACAAACGATGAGACGAAGATGTTTGTGACTACTTTTTATCTTGCCTATCGGAGATTAAATATCGAGCCAATCTTAGAGAAGATAGTACTCAAACACGATAGAAACAGCAAGATCAGATCACGCAACTACAGAGAAAATAGTTGGGTCTGGCTTCACAATCCAAATGAAGTCTTTAAGTCGTTAACCTACAGGGTTTCGTGAAAAATATAAGGTTAAAGGAGAATCGACTCTAGCTTATACAACTAGTATCACACAGTAGGTGTGGGGATTAGGTTTCCCAGTTGCTAGAGTTCTCCTTTATATAGTTTTCAAATAAGGGTTTGCAATCTAAGTTACCTTGGTAACAAAGCATTCAATATTCACCGTTAGATGAAAACCTGATTAGATTCAAGCAAATATCTTTCAACCGTTAGATCGAACTTAGCTTGTTATATACAAATGAAATGTACCCTCATTTAGGTTTAGTAACCGTACCTAAACGTGTACACCTGATGCTTGTCGTAACCACAACAAATTAATCTAGGTATTTCCCACTAATTAACTAGTAATATAGCGGTAGTAAGGATCGTTCCCACAGAGAGTTGTGTAATTGATATGTTATTTAGATAGAAAAACAAAGTAAAAAGGGGGTTGGTTTATGAAATAAATAAAAAGATAACAAAAAGAGAATAAGATGAAAGGGATGATCAAGGAGTCCTTCGCTGTTACCAGACGTTGACTCAATAGTATACTTATCTATCTTCGTTAGAACCATTCATCACCAACCGTAGAATAACATGTACGCTTAGTTATCCCCAAAACTCCTTGTATCACCGGATGACAGGTATGCTTAGTCACCGGATTCTATTCAACTGAGCCGCCTTGAGGTACGCTTACAAGGTGTAACTCGATCGAACGCTTTAAGCTTTGTGAATTTAAGTTTGATCCTAGTAGTTAGACTCAGTACGCTCGGTCCACTTTCTAGTGTTGTCTTCACACACGATTGCTTCACAGAATCCCTCTGCAAGGTCTAACGTTCTCTACTTGTGTAGGAGATGCACGACAATTACGGATCGCTCCAAATCTCTACTAGCAATAGAACAATCAATAGACTAATCTAGTATGCATCCCAAATTAATCTAAGAATCATTCATAAACCCTAAATATAGAAAAGACAATCGATGATGATTAAAACTTCGAATAGATTTATATAGCTAATAAAGCTTCACGCTAGCACATTGAATTCATCCTTAATAAACAAAGGTTTAGTTACACATAATTGCAAAAGAATAGGTTCCTCCTAAAGGGTAAACTCTAGGTTTTGATGTAGAAGATGTGATATGAGAGGTAGAGATTTTTAAAAGATGATAAAAGATCTCTTCTTAATGTCTTGAGGGTCTTCTTATATAGTGCTCACATGGTCTAGGGTTTAGAATCCATCCGGGACCAAGTTTCCTTGATATGGAAGTCAAAATACGTCAAAAGGAACCCCATAGATTTTCCTCGGTCGGCATTGTCGAATCCCCCCAAAGAAATGCCAAAAGTTGGGGTATAAAATACACCTTCTCTTCCCGAAATATGGCTACTTTCGGTATTGCTTTAACAATGCCGAAAGTTGTGCTGTAGATCGTCGTTTTTTGTCTCGACTGTTTTGGCCGTAACTTCTTCGTCCGAACTCGGAATGACCTCATTCTTTCACCTTTCACTTCGTAATTTAATTATATTCAAGATGGTGATAATACATCCTGAATTTGTATGATTTGAACTTGGTATTCTAGTCTTCCTTATGTTGTCGACCTTCTTTACTCCTTTTCGTCGCACTTCTTCCACTTCTTTCGGCTTTAGACACTTGGATCTTTGAGAACTTGACTTTATAGCTATTTTGCAGCCCTTTTCACTATACTTAGGATGATTCACCTGATATGATACATAAATTAGAAAATAATCATAATAACAAGTAGAGGGAGGATTCATGGACACTCTTAGATGGACACTATCATACATGATTTGCGTCATTTCCGCCGCAAAACCGAAACGACAATGAATTTACATCTAACATTTTGATGATACATTTCTCTTATAAGACTATACGTTCTTGCCAAAAATTGGCGATATTCGAGATACCAAACCTCACCATCTACAGATCTTAATTTCAACCGTTAACTTTTAACGGCTGATATTCAAAGGGGTAGATGGTGGTCTTATATGTCTCGAATTGTGCTCATTTTTTGTAGGAATGTAGAGTCTTATAAGAGAAACGTATCATCAAAATGTTAGATGTAAATTCATTTCCGTTTGGGTTTGGTGGCGAAAATGACATAAATCATGTATGATAGTGTCATCTAAGAGTGTCCATGGATCCTCCCTCTAATAAGTAATATGCAAGAATTATAGCTAAAACAAGTATGTAATTGACATTCTAAACATGTAAATTAAGCACTTATCAAATTCCCCCACACTTAGCTTTTGCTAGTCCTCGAGCAAACTACCTAAAGTACAACAACTCCATATCGTCGAGGATACGGATACACTTAGCAAATGTAACATGCCTTTAAACCCCTAGGTGTCCCTAGTGGACGAGTTATAGTCTCGTGAGGGCTTACGAGAGGTATACCCACAAAACCTACTCCATCTTCAAAGCGTTCCATCGTCCCAAGCATCCAAAGAGCTATGATGACATAGAGTTTTTGCATGCTAGTAATAAGAAGTTAGAAATACCAAAGAACATATTCTCATTCTTAAATGTTGAGTGAGAAATAACCACACCATAATGAGAGAACGCGTGTTTGAGAGCGATCAATAAGCATTTCGCCTCGACTTATGCCTCACTTAAAAGGATTTTATGATAATTGCACTCAATAAGACGGGTTTTTTATGGGTCTCACATGTGTGTAGGTAGGAATGAAGAGAGAAATCCTACACACGTTGAATGGTGGGAAGGAAACCTTCCGAATTATTTCTGGAGACTCCACATAATCGTGGAAAATAAAGATATTTTTCTGATGATCTCTAAGAAAGGAAATCAACCATTATTGCAAGGATGGGAGTACTTAATACCTTCACATCCGACCGGCAGTGACGAAAGCACCACTCTCACAGCATCCAATAGAAATGTAGTCTTCATCTCGTCTTCTTCATCTTCTTCTTCGTCTTCAGTCTTCAACTGTTAATGATAAACTCTTGATCTTCGTAGAACTTCGACAATTTGTAACTCTTTTCCTCAATTTCCTTGTTGCTTGAAACTTATTTGTATATTTTTCTTCCCCATGGCCTTATTAAATAAATAAAAACAAAATAACAAATTTTTCTCTTTTTTTTTTTCCCGATATTTTTTTTTTGATTAAGACAAGAAAAATAATACATAAATAACAATGAAAATGGCCATGGTGAAGTACTTTACCGCTTGATTCTTCACAACTTGTATTGTGTATCATAAACTTCAATAACTCTCATCTTTTGATTTTCTTCGCTCTTGTACTTAGTCTTCATACTTGGATATAGAATTCCGCTCATTATGTGTAAGTCTTCAACATGTATATAAAAATCTGCTTATTGTATGTTGCTTTACTTAGATATGAAATTTGCTCTTCCTTGTATTGTTGATTGTAAACCATAAACGTCTTCAACTTCCCTTTTAGATTTTGATGTCGCTCCACTTGTTGATGATGATGGTGTTTCTATGGATCTGTTGTTGGCGAGAGAGAATGGCGCTAACTGCAAATCAAACTACAAGAAGGTGATTTTCATCTATAGACGTCACCCTCATGATTTACAAAATTAGCACTCAAGAGATCAAAAATAGTGCTGAAAATAGTGTGAAGTTTGGTAGATCACCATTCTACCCGGAATTAACGTACGGTGACACACACTCAAAAGAAAGCTCTTTAGTCATCTATAAAGAAATCTGGTCTGGTGCCTCTGTTGATTTGAAAATAGGTAGTCTCCACTAATGATTGATCAGCAACTCTAATAATGCATTTCCCTCTGCTCCTCATTTGCATCACCGGCATGATTAAATCCATTATTTAACACTCTAACAAGTAAGAAATCTGAACGTAGTTCCCTAACACTTCCAAGTTCAATTATGTCGGTCAGAATTCTCTATGTAAACATACCTAGAAGTATGCTAGTGACTCTAAAATCTCTACAAGTTGGAGGTATTATGCAAATATTTACAAAATTTTGAAAAACTCTATATGCAAAATATCCAAACACTCCCCCACACTTAAACTTTACATTGTCCTCAATGTAATTGACTCGTCCTAAGTAAAATAAAGGTGGTAAATCCTAATATGATATGCAAAAGAAGAAAACTAAAAACAAAAGGGATAGAAAATACAAAACCAATGGGTTGCCTCCCATTCAGCGCTTAGTTTAACGTCCTCAGCCTGACCCGCTGGTTATCGGCCATACACCAATAATCTGAAAATCTGGTAGTCCACCCAGAAAATAATCTGCAATTCTAATAACAGCTTCATGAAAAAATTAGCACAAGATATAAATATTGAAGCTATCACTTTATTGAAGTTTCCCCCACACTTAATCCTTTCTACACTCGGAAGTGGATAGAGAACATAGAATTCGGGAACTTCAAAAGGTTCCTTAGCTTGGTGAACCTGCACAATGCTAGAATCAAACATATAAGCGGTGGATACTTAGAAGCAAAATAATCCGTTAAAACTTTGGAAGCACACAACTCCAATCCTAAGTGAGGTATTTTCCTAAAAGCTGGGTTAACAACTCTTTGAGAAGCTACTTCAATTGGATGGAAAGGATAAATAGATATAGAATTATGTAAAGGATTAGACAAACCTTGTTTGAGATCCTCATTTTTTAACTCTACTGAATTATTTACCTCTAGTATATCGAACTCTTAATTTCTGCTTCAAACGAAATCTCAGCATCATTATATTCCTTGACAAGCTCAATTAGGTCTTCCACGACTTCAATCAATTTGGTTTCATTCTCCATCTCTACCTCTTCAACACTCTCATCATCTGTATCAAATTCCGCTCTCATGAACTCTTCCTCGGTATAAATTTTTGGGTATTCTTCATGAGTCCCATTCGAGGGAATGATTGGGCCTACTTCTTGCAAATCAACCCGCCTAAACAAATTATAATCCGGGTATTAATTGTAACGTTGATGTGCGTTTGAGTATGTTACACCGTTTACAATAATGGTTCGGTCATACCAAGGCTCCTCCTTTTGAATATGCGAATGATCATCATTACGATCCGGAGATGGGATAACTTCATCATCATTACAACGATTCTCCAAGGGCTGCTCATCTTTTTCCATTTCTTCCTTAATTTGATTCATGTCTCTCCTTAAGTTGTTAATGTCTTCTTGAAGTTCTTGGAGTGTTTGATCGAAACTTTGTTGACGTTGCTCTAATCCATCATAATATTTTTATATTTGCACATGAAGATCTTCCATCATGGTACACATTTGTTCTGCAACATTCGAAGAAATAGGATTAAAAGCATTACTATCCTCCCATCCTTGTGATTGTTGACTTACATGCCCGTCATAAGGTTGTTGACATGTATGAGAATATCCGTAAGGGGATATATATCATAGCCAAAAGATTGGTTTTGATTATACCCATAGGATGGTTGGTAGTTGTCATATGCATGAGATTGAAAACCATATTGATTACCACTATAATATGATGATTGGTCTTGTGCTCCGTACATGTTATTTCCGTAAGGAAACATGACGACTCACAAGAAAGAGAAAATCAAAAGAAAATAAAAACAAAAACAAGCTATACAAATAACAAATCAATTAGCAACTTCTCCCCGGCAACGGCGCCAAAATTTGATGCGTGTCGTAACCACAACAAATTAATCTAGATATTTCCCACTAATTAACTAGTAATATAGCGGTAGTAAGGATCGTTCCCACAGAGAGATGTGTAATTGATATGTTATTTAGATAGCAAAACAAAGTAAAAAGGAGGTTGGTTTATGAAATAAATAAAAAGATAACAAAAAGAGAATAAGATGAAAGGGATGATCAAGGAGTCCTTCGCCGTTACTAGACGTTGACTGAATAGTATACTTATCTATCTTCGTTAGAACCATTCATCACCAACCGTAGAATAACATGTACGCTTAGTTATCCCCAAAACTCTTTGTATCACCGGATGACAGGTATGCTTAGTCACCGGATTCTATCCAACTGAGCCGCCTTGAGGTATGCTTACAAGGTGTAACTCGATCGAACACTTTAATCTTTGTGAATTTAGGTTTGATCCTAGTAGTTAGACTCAGTACGCTTGGTCCACTATCTAGTGTTGTCTTCACACACGATTGCTTCACAGAATCCCTCTGCAAGGTCTAACGTTCTCTACTTGTGTAAGAGATGCACGACAATTACGGATCGCTTCAAA
Organism: Papaver atlanticum; assembly: GCA_023531105.1. Classification (NCBI taxonomy): domain Eukaryota; kingdom Viridiplantae; phylum Streptophyta; class Magnoliopsida; order Ranunculales; family Papaveraceae; genus Papaver; species Papaver atlanticum. The sequence goes on along the minus strand of JAJJMB010010543.1, from coordinate 2,503,522 downwards.
TCTCTACTAGCAATAGAACAATCAATAGACTAATCTAGTATGCATCCCAAATTAATCTAAGAATCATTCATAAACCCTAAATATAGAAAAGACAATCGATGATGATTAAAACTTCGAATAGATTTATATAGCTAATAAAGCTTCACGCTAGCACATTGAATTCATCCTTAATAAACAAAGGTTTAGTTACACATAATTGCAAAAGAATAGGTTCCTCCTAAAGGGTAAACTCTAGGTTTTGATGTAGAAGATGTGATATGAGAGGTAGAGATTTTTAAAAGATGATAAAAGATCTCTTCTTAGTGTCTTGAGGGTCTTCTTATATAGTGCTCCATGGTCTAGGGTTTAGAATCCCTCCGGGACCAAGTTTCCTTGATTTGGAAGTCAAAATACGTCAAAAGGGACCCCATAGGTTTGCCTCAGTCGGCATTGTCGAATCCCCCAAAGAAATGCCTAAAGTTGGGGTATAAAATACACCTTATCTTCCCGAAATATGGCCACTTTCGGTATTGCTTTAGCAATGCCGAAAGTTGTGTTGTAGATCGCCGTTTTTCGTCTCGACCTTTTTGGCCGTAACTTCTTCGTCCGAGCTCGGAATGACCTCATTCATTCACCGTTCACTTCTTAATTGAATTCTCTTCAAGATGGTGATAATACATCCTGAATTTGTATGAGTTGAACTTGGTATTCTAGTCCTCCTTATGTTTTCGACCTTCTTTGCTCCTTTTCATCGCACTTCTTCCACTTCTTTCGGTTTTAGACACTTGGATCTTTGAGAACTTCACTCTATAGATATTTTGAAGCCCTTTTCACTCTTCTTAGGATGATTCTCCTGATATGACACATAAACTAGAAAAAAATCATAATAACAAGTAATATGCAAGAATTATATCTAAAACAAGTATGGAATTGACATTTTAAACATGTAAATTAAGCACTTATCAACACCATGTTGGCTCAACCGTAGTTAACTGAGGTTAGCTATATTAACACTCTCATATCAACCTTATTCATCCTAACCATAACTAGTTCAAATGACTCAAATGAAACTAGTTAAAGAGTTGTTCAATTGTTATATTCTCATAGAAGTATACAAGAACACAATTGAAACAAAATCGGTTTGATTCACTCGAATCAATTCATGAACATTATAGCCACGGTTTGAAAAGAATGCATTCCTTAATATATAAATGTATTAGTTCATGAGCCAACCAATTTTAGAACTTTAACCACTCAAGTATGCAAACGGGTACGCATACTTAAGTAGCCGGTCTGAGTTTTGGTTCGCCAGTATGCAAACGGGTACGCATACTTGGTACACTTCCAAAACCCAACAAAAATTCCCGGACCTATATCTTACGCCAGTATGCGTACCAGTATGTGTACTTGGTACACGGAATTTTACAACTACAAGTACGCATACGGGTATGCATACTTTAGTTCCGGTCATGGATCACATACATGCAAGAAAGCACACTATGTTTATAATCCAATGATGGTTAAGTATTCTAAACTCTTATTTCAATCATTGAAACTTTCTTAGAGGATGACAATAGCCGTTTTCACACACTATTAGCATCAAAGCAATTTTCAAGTTATAGAAATAATCATAACGAAACATTCCAAGTCTACACCAAATGATTGTATCACACAAACCATGTAAGATGTTACTCGGCGATTTTCACATGATTATCTTTTGACTTTCGTCAAGAATATAAGATGAACTTGGTTGAAGCGAAAGCTTACCAACACATATTCCGAGAAATATGTAAGCGAGTTAAACTCAACTCGAAAGATCAAATATGTATAATCGACAACTATATAGTAATACGACTTTTGTCTCAATATAGGAGATAGAGTAGAAATAGACTTTCCAAGTGATAGATGAGTTTTAGTCTCCACATACCTTTTGTTGATGAAGTTCCACAAGCTCTCCTTAGTAGTTCTTCGTCTTCAATTGATGAACGTCGTGAAGTCTAATGCTCAACTACACAATATATCCTAGTCTGAGACATTACTATAAGTTGACTAGAAATCAAGACTTATAATTTTGATCACTAATATTGACAAACAAGCTTGAGATAGCAACGCTTTTGAGTTCGACCGAGCAGTGCTCTAACAATCTCCCCCTTTGTCAATTTTAGTGACAAAACTATCAATACATATGGATTACAAAATAAATAAACTTTGTACCTTATCATCCAAATGCTTGATCTCCTTGGTTCTTCAACATTACTCGAAATCTTGGTCACTTCCAAGTACTCTGATGATTCCAAATGTGTTCAACTCCGCATCATTATTGTTGAAGATCCGTAGCTATAACAATGAGAAAATAGTTGCTCTCAATCATTGTTATACAGTGTCATAGTATCATTATATAGCATCAAAGTCTAATTGTATCACAACTTTTACAACAATACTATGGTGATATGTATCACTCCCCCTTAGTCAATATTTCATCTCAACATGAAAACCACTCCCCCTTACATAATGATCTGTAAACCATATGTATTTGTAGTGTGAACTACACATTAATTCTCCCTCTTTTTGTCAATATAAATTGGCAAAGGTACGAAAACTAGTGGGATCCCCGTGAAATTTTCATAGAGATACTTCATGACCAAAAGAGAACAACATACCAACTTGTTTCGATGATTTCACATAGTCGAAACTTAGTGTATTCATCAAGGATTTTATAAAGATACAAGATAACTCTTACAATATTCCACAGCCGCACTCCCCACAAAGATTTGGCAATTAAGCACAAGTTCAATTAAGAACTCTCCCCCATAAAATGTCATTCCCGAAAGAACAACAAGAGCGACCTTACTTTTACACGAAAAGAAGGATTTCTTTGGATATTAACAAATCACATAAGAATATGAATTTGTATCCAAAAATCTCAATTGAATTAACCACAAGGAAAATGATCAATTCAATTGGTAATGCTCAACATAAGAGAACTTATGGACCAACACAGTATATACACAAAGATGTGGATCAGGGAAAGACCAATACTGCGGAATAATCAAAGATTCATTCTATTTTTCATCACTATTTGCATAATGACATATAATAGACTTAATCTTTGTAAACAAAAGTTCATCCTTTCTTCCATCAATATTTGCATAATGACATAAAAGGATTAACTTTTGTAGTCAAAAGTTCATTCTATCTTTATCAATACTTTCATACCGACATATAATAAAGCTAACTTTTGAACAAGTATGGGACAGTCAAGGTTCGCGGACGTAAACAACATATCCCATAACAATTTGCAATATATAAAACCATAAAGATTAATACTGCAAAAATCATCTTCCAAATAAACTTTAGAATTTAAACAAATAAATCTAAAACATTGCAAGATGAAAACGTTGGCAATAGCTATGTGTACTCACAATAATGGCTATTCCAAACCTTAGTTATCCTTCTTAAAAACACAAGAATAAATTCTCATAAGAAGTTTCCTAGACATTGAGACCTCTGAAAAATTCTTTATCGTCCCCGAACTCATTGTTGTCAACAGCTATGGGAACATAAGGTTCATGAAGAAAGGAGTCAATTCCAATAAACCTTTTGAACTGATGCCGAACCAGGGCCTTCTGAATTTCAAGAGTTCTCAAAGCAATAGCCTTTATTTCCTGAATCTCCTTCCTTATTTCCTTCAACTCTTCAAGAACACCAGAAAACTTCTGAGAATTTGAAGAAACAACTCTTGGCTTCCTCACATTCCTTCTTTTTCTTTTCAAAGTTGGCGGTAACGGAGATTTATCTTTTTCCTTCATCATTGATGGCTTAACAATCATATTAACATCTTTTCCATCAGACGACATAATGCTTGGAGTATCCATATGAGCGGAATTGTGAGAAGAAATCACAAGATAATCTCAACAAGCAGTCTTATGACAAAAAGAGTTTCAAGTGAAGGAAAAAGGAATATAGGGTTACGGAACTTTTAAACACATAAGTTCACGCACGCACAACTCTCAACCTTAAAAATGGTAGAATTGTCGAGAATAACCCTCTTTTATTGATTAAACAGGGAAGTCCTTTTCAATATCAATTAGATATGAAAAGAGGCACGAATTCCATACTTACAATGCTCATCAGAGTAAAAACAAGAAGAAAAAAAAAGAAAATCTAAATAATCTAAAAGAATTTTCTTTTCCTAAAGCCTGAGGTGTGTATAATCTTGTCTCTTTTGATCAGGCACATGAGACAAGATGCACTAACCAACACAATTTAAGTTGTGCTAGGGTGAACAATAATCTTTCCACCATATCCTTTTCGAAAGGAATTCATAGAGCCTTGTTTCTTATATTGTTTAGACCATAAATTTCTCTCTAATGATCTAGTCTTTTCTTCGGAAACTAACTTCTTTGAAGAAGAGATGCGTTTACATACCTCTGATGATTTTTGAACAAGTTTGAGCTTGTTTGCTAATCGATTCGCTCTTCGTTGAAGTTTGTTGACATATCACATTTTGTGTTTGTACTTGAAACACTTTGAAAGTTCATGACCTTTGAGAGAACAATAAGAGCATGTCAACCTGGAAGATGATTCAGACGCCCGAGATGTGTACACAGCTAAACACATAGTGGAACCTGAAAAATCAGAAAAAGAGTTTCCAGAGCAGAAACAGGTAGATCCATTTTTTCTTCCAGACCAGTTGAGATTTCTTCTGAAAGAATATCAAGATTGATGTATGTATTGCTGCAATTATCAAAATCAATATTTTCACAAAGAAGTGCATCACTTGACTTTTCGTCTTCATTAGAATCATAGTTGTCGGACATTTCATCAAGAGTTGCAGCTAGACCTTTGTTCCCAGTGTATTTTTTACGATTTGGACACTCATTTGAAAAACGGCCAAAACCTTTACACTTAAAGCACTAAGGCATATCCTCATCATCAGTTTCATCATTATCCTTGTTTTTAGAGTTGGATCAACTGTAGATAACCCAGGTTAGCTATATGAAGACTCTCATATCAACCTTATTCATCTTAACCATAACTAGTTCAAATGACTCAAATGAAACTAGTTAAAGAGTTGTTCAATTGCTATATTCTCATAGAAGTAGACAAGAACACAATTGAAGCAAAATCAGTTTGATTCACTCAAATCAATTCATGAACATTATATCCACGGTTTGCAAAGAATGCATTCATTAATATATAAATGTATTAGTTCATGAGCCAACCGATTTTAGAACTTTAACCACTCAAGTATGCAAACGGGTACGCATACTTAAGTAGCCGGTCTGAGTTTGGGTTCACCAGTATGCAAACGGCGTACGCATACTTGGTACACTTCCAAACCCAGCAGAAATTCCTGGACCTATACCTTACGCAAGTATGCGTACCGGTATGTGTACTTGGTACACGGAATTTCACAACTACAAGTACGCATACGGGTATGCATACTTTAGTTCCGGTCATGGATCACATACATGCAATAAAGCACACTATGTTTATAATCCAATGATGGTTAAGTATTCTAAACTCTTATTTCAATCAATGAAACTTTCTTATAGGATGACAATAGCCGTTTTCACACACTATTAGCATCAAAGCAATTTTCAAGTTATAGAAATAATCATAACGAAACATTCCAAGTCTACACCAAATGATTGTATCACACAAACCATGTAAGATGTTACTCGGAGATTTTCACATGATCATCCTTTGACTTTCGTCAAGAATATAAGATGAACTTGGTTGAAGCGAAAGCTTACCAACACATATTCCGAGAAATATGTAAGCGAGTTAAACTCAGCTCGAAATCTCAAATGTGTATAATCAAAAACTATATAGTAATACGACTTTTGTCTTAATATAGGAGATAGAGTAAAAATAGACTTTCAAAGTGATAGATGAGTTTTAGTCTCCACATACCTTTTGTTGATGAAGTTCCACAAGATCTCCTTTGTAGTTCTTCGTCTTCAATTGATGAACGCCGTGAAGTCTAATGCTCAACTACACAATCTATCCTAGTCCGAGACATTACTATAAGTAGATTAAAAATCAAGACTTATAGTTTTGATCACTAATATTGACAAACAAGCTTGAGATAGCAACGCTTGCGAGTTCGACCGAGCAGTGCTCTAACACTAAAAATCACTTGCAATATATTATACACAACCACAATCATTAGTTCATGATCTCGAGCAATAAGTCTGCTACCATTATCATCACATTCACCGTTAAAACATCAACCAAAACAAGTATTAAGGAACAAAAATAACAAGAACAATAAAAAAAAATAAAAAAAAATATACATTATGCACTCGAGAGGAACTTGGCCAAAATCTATTTCTTGTCATAATGTACATTATGCACTCAGGTGCATCTTGTGTATTTCGGGGATAAATCTAAGTTTATCCTAGTAATCACCTGCAAAATATATTATACACAACCAAAAACACTAGTTCTCATCTCAAGCAATAAATCCACCACCATTACAATCACATTCACCATCAAAACATCAATCAAGAATAAGTATTAAAAAAGAAAAATAACAGAAAATAATTCAATAAAATGTATATTATGCACTCGGGTGCAACTAGGCCAAAACATGTTTCTCTTCAAAAAATACATTATGCACTCAGGTGCTAGCAAATATCCTGGGGTGCCTTTAGTAATTTTTCGGGTGCTTTTATCACTTTTTGAGCCAATTTTTTCATAAAATTTATTTCTCAAAAATACATACAAACACATAACATACCACAATAAGTACAACATTAAGCACTAACAATTATAGAGAATTACGTATTGTGCTCCAAAGAATGAAGAGAGTTGTGCGGATAAGAGTAATTTTTATGAAAACTTTTTGAAAGATTTGTACAAGCTTGTGGTGGAAATCCATATAACCATACTGTAAAAGGAATTCATAGTAGTTATAAATTGAATGAATCGGGACTAGATATCATTAGCTTATCTTTTCCAGAATCCTTCTGGAAATCTCTGTGGAATTTGAATATTTCAGAGAGAATTAAGCTTTTTTTATGGAAATGTTTACAAAATGCGCTGCCAACTAATGGCAAACTCTTTGGAAAGGTGAAAGATGTAGTTCCTCAATGTACCATGTGTAAACTTGAAATAAAAACAACTGAACATCTTTTATTTCATTGTCCTTATGCTAAGGAAATTTGGGACTCATCCCCTAATCAAGTTTCTCTATCCTTGGATACTTCAAGTGCGATTTTGGATCTCTGTAAAAGTTGGATGGCTAACCCTAGGACAGATATATCCATAGAATTACTTCTTACTAAAATGTGGTTCATCTGGAAAAAAAGATGCGATATGGTGTTTGAAAATAAAACTAAATCTGCTAGCAGTCTAGCTTTAGAAATTCATAGACACATAGAATTTTGGTCTACAAGGAAACGAAAAACTACCAAACCTAAGAGGATACAAAAGAAGAAACCAACTCCAATATGGAAGGCTCCAAGTAAAGATAATCTAAAGATCAATGTTGATGCGGCATGGATTTCGGAATTATTACCATCCAGTTATGCCTTAATTTTAAGAAATGATGCAGGAAATTGTGAAGGAGGAAGAGCAGGGCAGTCAACAGGTTCAGATCCACAAGACGCGGAGGCTACATGAGTGTTACAGGCAGTAATTTGGGCCATGGAGAAGCAGATTCAAAACTTCAGTATTGAAGGGGACTGTGAAAGTATTTTCAACTTCTTTCATGGTCATAACTCAGATATTTCTTGGCGTGCTAAAGCCTGTCTCAATGAGGCAAACAGAATAGCTCAACTTTGTAATAACTTTTTGGGATTTCATTTTGTTCCTAGATTAGGAAATCAAGTTGCGGATGTCTTATCCAAGTTTGTTAGGCCTTTAGATTCAATAGTAGAATGGGACACATCTGAAACAACGGGGGTCTAACAACCTTACCCAATATTTCGCTTAGCAGTCTGTATGGACTAACTCCAATATACTTACAAGAGAATCAACTAGACAGTTAGACTCAATCTTATAAAAATTATATCAAAGAGTTATATCTCAATCTCTCAATTCAATCCGCAATCAAACAAATAATAATTTGCGATCCCGATTGAATATAAGAGAGATAACTTGAACGGTACCAAAGACCAATGTTCAAGGATCAATCAATTTCAATCGACAACCAAAGGTTGGATTTTCCAATTGATCGATTCAACGCACAACCTGTGATATTTAAATTATATAACAAAATATAATGCGGAGAAGAAATAACACAAACACCAGAAGTTTTGTTAACGAGGAAACCGAAAATGCAGAAAAACCTCGGGACCTAGTCCAGATTTGAACACCACACTGTATTAAGCCGCTACAGACACTAGCCTACTATAAAGCTAACTTCGGTCTGGAATGTAGTTGAACCCTAATCAATCTCACAATGATTCAAGGTACAGTCGTGCTCCTTACGTCTCTGATCCCAGTAGGATACTACGCACTTGATTCCCTTAGCTGATCTCACCCACAATTAAGAGTTGCTACGACCCAAAGTCGAAGACGTGATAAACAAATTTGTATCACACAGAAAAGTCTATTGAATAGATAAATCTGTCTCCCACAGATATAGCTACGAGTTTTTGTTCCGTCTTTTGATAAATCAAGGTGAACAGGAACCAATTGATAACCCGGACTTATATTCCCGAAGAACAGCCTAGAATTATCAATCACCTCACAATAGTCTTAATCGATTAACAAAAGAAGATATTATGGAATCACAAACGATGAGATGAATGTGTTTGTGACTACTTTTATATCTTGCCTATCGGAGATATAAATCTCAAGCCAATCTTACGATTGTACTCAATCACGATAGAAATAGCAAGATCAGATCACGCAACTACAGAGAAAATAGTTGGGTCTGGCTTCACAATCCCAATGAAGTCTTTAAGTCGTTAACCTACAGGGTTTCGTGAAAAACCTAAGGTTAAAGGAGAATCGACTCTAGCTTATACAACTAGTATCACACAGGAGGTGTGGGGATTAGGTTTCCCAGTTGCTAGAGTTCTCCTTTATATAGTCTCCAAATCAGGTTTGCAATCTAAGTTACCTTGGTAACAAATCATTCAATATTCACCGTTAGATGAAAACCTGATAAGATTCAAGCTAATATCTTTCAACCGTTAGATCGAACTTAGCTTGTTATACACAAATGAAATGTAACTTCATTTAGGTTTGAGTAACCGTACCTAAACGTGTACACTTAGTTGGTTCAATAATAGTTAACCAGTGGTTAGCCATATGAGCACTTTAATATCAACCTTATTCATCTTCACCATAACTAGTTCAAATGACTCAAATGAACTAGTTAGAGAGTTGTTCAATTGCTTAGATCTTATATAAGTATACAAGACACAATCAAAGCAAAATCAGTTTTGATTCACTTGAATCGATTCATGAACATTATAGCTACGGTTTGCAAAGATTGCATTCCTTAATATATAAATGTTTTAGTTCATGAACAAACCGATTTTAGAAAGTAACCTACTTAAGTACACATACGGGTACTCGTACTTAAGTAACCAGATTGAGTTTGTTTTTCACTTTCAATCTCCAACAAAAATTCACGGACGTGAACTTTCCGCCAGTATGCGTACGGTTACGCATACTCACCCGGATTTCCAACAACTGCCAGTATGCGTACGGGTACGCATACTTTGGGTTCCCGGTTTTGGACTTTTACACAAATGTGAGAACACACCATGTTTATATCCAAAGATGGTTACATGTTCTAAACTCTCATTTCAATCATTGAAACTTTGTTAGAGGATGTTATATAGTTGTTATTCACAAACTATTTTTCATCAAAGCGATTTTCAAGTTATTAAAATAATCAACATGACTTTCGTCACGAGTAAAGATGAACTTGGCCAAAGCAAAAGCTTACCAACACATATTTCGAGAAATAGATAAGCGAGATAAACTCAGCTCGAAATAGCAAATGTGTATAATCGAAGTCTATATAGCAATACGACTTTTGTCTCAAAATATGAGATAGAGTAGATAGACTTTTGAGTGATAGATAAGTTCAAGTCTCCACATACCTTTTGTTGATGAAGTTCCACAAGTTCCTTGAGTAGTCCTTCATCTTCATATGATGAACGTCGTGGAGTTCTAGAGCTAAACTATACTTACTATCCTAGTCCGAGACTTAGCTATAAGTAGACTAGAAATCAAGACTTATAGTTTTGGCAACTAAACTTGAAAAACAAGCTTGAGATAGCAACGCTTGCGAGTTCGACCGAGCAGTGCTCTAACAATCTCCCCCTTTGTCAATTTTAGTGACAAAACTATCAATACATATGGAATACAAAATAAATAAACTTCGTAGCTTCTCATCCAAATGCTTGATCTCCTTGGTTCTTCAACATTACTCGAAATCTTTGTCACTTCCAATTACTCCAATGATTCTAAAGATGTTCATTTCAGCATCATCGTTGTTGAAGATCCGTAGCCATAACAATGAGAAAAAAATAGCTCTCAATAATTGTTATACAGTGTCATAGTATTATTACACAACATCAAAGTTCAATTGTATCACAACTTTGACAATAAAAATACGAGGGTACCCAAATATACCACAATCTTAAACTTTTCCACCTATAAGTCCTCTTACCGAAAGTGATTGTCCATGGACTGAGTCGAGACAATACAACGAATCGGTATTCACACTTTGTGTTATCGTCTATGGATACGAGATCGAGATAATACAACAATCAAAGTGTGATTACTTGATAATAGGTTCGGACTTAACCAAACTCTATAGGATCACTATCAAGTAATACGGAGTTAACGTTTGTGTAATTTACTTTAATTATAATAACAACAATTATAATTGCGGAAAACAAAAGTAAATGACACAGCAAGATTTTGTTAACGAGGAAACCGCAAATGCAGAAAAACCCCGTGACCTAGTCCAGAATTGAATACTTTCATAGTTAAGCCGCTATACAAAATCAAGCTAACTTCGTATAGTTGAGACCAAGCAACTAAACCTATAGTTCACCTAGTTTCTTCAGTATCCCTGCGCTTCCGACATTCAATAAGTGCACACACTGGAATAATTCCTTTGGTTCGTATTCCAAACAGTAAAGGAACAACAAATCTGTTCGGTAACAAATCTATTCAATCTCAGTGATATGAGTTAGACAAAGACTCTTCTGTTTAATCCAAATAAACCCCTTTGTCGGGTTTAGATCAATCTATCCAACAACTACAAAAGTAGCATAGTTTAGATTATGCAATCAATAATAGGATCTATCAAGATGCTAAATACCGATGCCAATCTACGCAACTAATCAATCAAATCTATCAAAAATAAACCGATTATAGTTGGATCCCAGCCGATCAATTTTTGTGCACACCAAAGATTATGAACCAAAATCAGAAATCTTCTTCGTCTTCAAATCTTCTTAAATCTTCAATAAACACCTGCACACCACAACTTGAATCTCTTGTGATCAATCACGCACAGAACGGAGTCTGTTAACAATGGATTATCACAAGACGTCTTTAGATCTACAAATAGTTCTAAAGATCCCGTCGACACTTCGATTTAGTTTGAGTGAATCTTATATCAGAAGAGAAGATTCTCAAGAATAAACAAACTAGGTGCAATCAAAGTTCAACAACTGTTAGTCAATCAAATCAAATCAGAAACTAATAATACTGCAATTATCTAGTTTCCCACCAACGGTACTCGTAGAGATTCTTGATCCCACATAAGTCTTTAAACGAGCGGTCGTAAGAGATTTCGCCTAATTAGGGTACTTTCCTCTACTAATAGACGGCTCCACAAGTAACAACACAACAAGGTAGTTTTGCTGGCTCTTAGGATAGTTTGCTCGAAATGCAAACTTGGGTATTTATAGACCAAGGATGTTTGGACACCAAGGAATTTCCAAAATCGAAAATATTCTCAAGATATGCAATATTTCAAAATTCGGTTTTCATAATTCCTAGAAATGCTCTATCCAATATTAACCGAAATCCTACTAGCAAATCTCCAATTAGTAAATGCACATTACCAATTTTTATTTTCCAGAGATATGTATTTTAATTGCTGGTAATTAAAAGCATATAAAATTAACAACCTTAATTAAACGATTCTCAACTTATTTCGGTCCGGGATCTCCTTTAGTTATTAAGGAATATCTTTGAACAATAAAAGATAAGAGTTAATGAACATGTTAAAAGTATGTCGACATCTTATTTCTTTGTAAATCCTCTTTCATATTTACAATCTTAGAACCGATTATACCACACTTCCAAACAAGTTTAGAATTGGTTCATCTAATTTCCAAGAACTATGTGATTGATCAAATCAACACACTAATCATGGGTTTACGGTTCTACCAAACACAAGGATCGGTTCTACCTTAATATGGTTACTGGGACCGGTTACATCAGTTACCAAATTGGTCACATCAATTACCAGGACCGGTAACCATATTCTCATGGTATTACTTGTGATCGGTCACACCATTTACCAGGATCGGTTACACCAATTACCAGGACCGGTTACACCAATTACAAGGATCGATTACACATTCTTTTGTGATCGGTCACACCAAATACTAGGATCTGTTACACCAATTACTAGGATCGGTCACACCAATTACAAATATCGATCATACCATCTTAGGTGATTACTTTGGATCGGTTACACTAATAAAAGTCATACCAATACATAAGTCAGGCATTGTGACTAGTTTTACCAAGATACATAACAAGTTATGATAAGTTCTACTAACTCACACATATTGGTAATCCAAAGATATGCAATGAATAACAATACCAATAAGCCTAGCAATTTCCCTTTCGATTCATAAAACAAGTTCATGAATGTACTTCCTTTAAACAAATGTAAACATTGTTTCCTAGGACAAAATCTTCACCCATATCCATACACATAATCACAATAGCATTCATACAATTATGTCGATGTCTTATATACGAAGTTCAAAAGATAAGCATTATACTTCGTATTGTAATTTCTTAACACTATGTCTACTAGAGTATAATCATTCACAGCTTCGCAGTTATGTTTTCAATATAGCACGACTGAAAGATATGTTGGGAATGAAACAGTTCAAGTCAAAATATTACTAACCTCCAGAGGAAGGATGATGTCGTCGATGTAGCTTGTTACTTCTTCACATTCTTCAAGTCTTCGAGTAATACTTGTATGTCTCATTATCCTAATCTTTCTAGCCTAACCTATACGAAGTTGTCTCTAGTACATAATCAAGCGACTCTTTAATTGAGTTTTGATTCGCTAAAATATGACAACCAAACTTGACATACCAACGCTTGGTGGGTTCAACCGAGCTATGCTCTAACAATCTCCCCCTTTGTCAATTTTAGTGACAAAACTCTTACAATCATATGGATAAACACATTACAAAAATTCATTATACATACGCTTGATTCCAAGTTTCAACGGCACAATACCCTGCATATATTCAATCCATAAATGCCGCTGAAGACATTAAATAACAAAGCTAATACTCCCCCTAAAGGTGAGATAGGTATATTTTCAATCCGCACATCTTTGTTATTTCCCTTTGTAGTCCAAATAACTACAATCATCATATGATATGTTTCTCCCCCTTAGTCAATGCTTTACTCTTTCGTTAGATATAACGTTTAAGCACAATTGTCGTTTCTTAAGTGATTACAAATCACTTATTTACTCCATATATTTCTCCCCCTTTTTGTCACAAAATGACAAAGGTACGAGCAAATACCAAAAACCGAAAGGATCTTACAATCTAAAAGAATTGTACAACCTATAAGAGTTAAGCACGAGGGTTTCACATACCACTTTAGATAACCAATATCAAAACCTAAACTGCAAGTAATTTTGGTTTTAATATGTTATGAAGGAAACAATTGCCCGAAGCAATTTTCCCTAATAGTTTAACAAATTGACTAAGAAAACTTAGTTCCCTTTCTAAACCGATTGCACAAGTACAATCGCTTGTTTCGATAAGACCAAAATAAAGATCAGAATTAACTTTATTTTTCTCAACAGGCACTAATTATTCAGACAATAACTTAGACCTTCCACTTTGGACAAGACAAATACTAGGTTAGTTAACTAATATTTCTTGTCAAGGCATTCGATTAGACTTGAATAACCGAATCCTTTACTTTTTATAAGTCTAACTAAGATCAGAATTAACTTAGTTTCTCTTATCCGGAATCGAATTGGACTAAACAAATGATTCCGTATTTTGTTAAGCCATAAACAATACATAAAAACCAAATAAATTGACTTGCACAATTATTACTCTTAACCGGAAGCAATTGAAACAAACATAGACATTAAAGCACCGTAATTGCACCGAAATTTCGTTAAGTCTAAAACAATTGATACCAAAAAATAAAGAAAGATATCAAACTAGTTTTTCTTAACCGGAAACAATTGAATCACACACACACATACATCCATACACACATAATGGAATAAACATCAATTATACCGAATTTTGTTAAGCAAAAGCAAAATATATGCAATAAACTCATGCTTTTCTTAAACAGGAAAAACGATTAACTAACAAATTTGTTACCTCAATTTCCGTATCCTCTTCACCCCATAAATATATATCATTAAGCGCAAGTTCAAGTTAGAACTCTCCCCCATTATGTTGTCATCCTCTCGCAAGAACAAAAGAACAACAACAACAGAAACCTTTACCAGTGAAAGGTTGAATCGGTTTTAACTAATGCAAATAGCAAAAGTTGAAAACCGTAATCATAAGGTACTAGTGTACCTTAACAATGCCAATAGATTTCCTTAGATTTTCAAAGGTTGCTCTATCTAATTGCTTAGTGAGAATATCAGCTAGTTGACGTTCAGAGGGAACATATTCTAGTTTGATGATTCCATTCTCATACAATTCCCTGATAAAATGATATCTAATATCTATGTGTTTAGTACGAGAATTTTCTACGGGATTTTCTGTTAGACGAATAGCACTTGAGTTATCACAAAGAATACTCATAGTTGGAATATTTATGCCATAGTCAATGAGCATTTGTTTCATCCACAGAAGTTGGGTACAACATGTACTGGCAGCAATCTATTCTGCTTCACAGGTTGATAGAGACTGTGAGTTTTGTTTCTTCCTATGCCAAGCCACAAGGTTTTGACCAACATAGAAACAGCCACCAGAAGTGCTTTTTCTATCTTCTACACATCCTGCCCAGTCAGCATCTGAATAGGCAACAAGACTGTTGTTTGTATATATAGAATATGATAAACCATATTCCAGTGTACGATTAATGTATCTTATGATTCGTTTACAGCTTTTAGATGTGATTCTTTAGGATTTGCTTGGAACCTGGCACAACATCCTACACTGAAGGCAATGTCTGGCCTTGTTGTAGTTAAGTATAACAATCTTCCTATCATGGATTGGTATAGTTTTTGATCAACCGATTTTTCTCCTGGACTGGACTGAAGTTTTCCAGTAGTTGGCATTGGGGTTTTCATAGGTGTTGCACCTCTTAGTTCAAATTTTTCAACCAAATTCCTTGCATATTTTTCTTGGGAAAGAAAAATATTGTCCTTTTGTTGCTGTATTTCCAAACCAAGAAAATATGATAATTCTCCAACATTACTCATTTCGAATTCTCCACTCATAAGGTCTAGGAATCCATCTGTTAGAGATTTTGAGGTGGATCCATAGATGATATCATCTACATAAATTTGAGCTACAAGAACATTCTTTCCATTCCACTTGGTGAAAAGAGTCTTATCAGCACCACCTCTAGAAAATCCTTTTTGAAACAAAAAGGAAGTCAATTTATCATACCAAGCTCTCGGGGCTTGTATTAGACCATATAAAGCCTTTTTGAGTTTGAGGACATGATCTGGAAATAATGGATCTTCAAATCCTTTTGTTTGAGCAACAAAAACTTCTTCTTTTAAATCCCCATTGAGAAATGTAGATTTAATATCCATTTGAAAATGTTTTATTTTAAGATTACAGGCATTAGCAAGTAAAATTATAATTGATTCTAAACGAGCAACATGAGCAAAAGTTTCATCAAAGTCAATACCTTCAATTTGCGAGTATCCTTGTGCAACGAGTCTGGATTTGTTTCGGACAACTGTTCCAAATTCGTCTGATTTGTTCTTAAAAATCCACTTTGTTCCAACAACATTTATTCCTTCTGGTCTAGGAACTAGTTCCCATAATCCTTTCCTTTCGAATTGGTTAAGTTCATCATGCATTGAGAGCTTCTTCAACATTTTTTGGTTTTATTGAAGAAAGAAAGCAAGTGTAGTGACAGACATTCTGGAGTTCCCTTCGAGTCATAACTCTAGCATTGGCATCTTCTATGATATCTTCAGTGGAATGTCTTTGATGTACCCATCTAGCAGGTTTGTGGACAATATTTTCAGTATCATTGGATTGTTCAACAATACTATCATTATTATCTTTATTATCAATGTCACTAACCAGAGGAACAATTGCTTGTTCTTCTTCAATCTATTTTTCTTTACTAACAGTTTCTGAAGGAGGAAGTTCTGCAGCACTATGATTGTCTTGATGAAAGTCACTAATGTCATCAATAACAACATTAATAGATTTCATCATTACTTTGGTTCTGAGATTATATACTCTGAATGCACGACTATCAGAAGCATACCCAAGAAAAATTCCTTCATCACTTTTGGAATCAAATTTTCCTCTGTGTTCTCTTTCCTTAAGTATATAGCATTTGCTTCCGAAAACCCTTAAATAACTCAGATTGGGTTTTCTTCCATACCATAATTCATAAGGAGTATTTAGAGTTATTGACCTTAGATAAACTCTATTAATAAGATAGCAAGCCGTGAACACAGCTTCTCCCCAAAAAGCTAACAGTAAGCTTTTATTGTGAATCATTACTCTTGCCATTTCTTGAATATTTCTATTCTTTCTTTCAGCCACACCATTTGCCTGAGGTGTGATGGGAGCATAAAATTGATGAGAAATTCCAAGTTGATTGCAGTATTCATATACTTTCGTATCTTTGAATTCTGTACCACGATCTCTCCTAATTCTTTTTAGTTTGCGAGCTTGTTCATTTTGGATTCTATTTACAATAATCTTAAATTCCTCAAGCCTGTCATTTTTGTGTTTTAGGAAGGAAACCCATGTGAACCGTGTGTAATCATCTACCATTATTAAAGCATATTTTTTTCCTCCAACATTTGCTTGTTGAATAGGACCAAACAGATCCATATGAATGAGGTCGAGAGGAGCACGAGTGGCTATGCCTAGAGAAAGTTTATGTGGAATTTTTCCTTTCTTATCTTTTTGACAAGCACCACATACACCTTCTACTTTAGTATTTATTTTGGGAATGCCTCTAACAAGTTCACGATTAATGAGCTTTCACAGCATTCGGTAGTTGATATGACCAAATCGTTCATGCCACAAATGGGTTGACTCTACCTTGGTCAAGTTACAATATAAATTAGACTGTATATCAAGGAGATAACAGTTATTCATACTTCTTCGTCCACGGAAAATTATTTTTCCAGACTTGTCTTCAATATCGCATCCTCCCATATTGAAAATCACTCTATGACCCTTATCACAAATTTGACTGGCTGAAAGAAGATTGGCTTTCATTCCTTTGACATAAACTACATCATGAATTTTGGGAATACCTGGAAGTTTAATCGTTCCCTTTTTGCTAATAAGACAGCTGCTTCCGTCCCCAAATGTTACAGATCCTCTCTTGTAGTCTTCAGTCTTTGTGAACCAAGAAAGATCACCTGTCATATGTCTACTACACCCACTATCTAGAAACCATTGGAATGGAGAAGTAGTTTTGAGTGCGAATGCTCCTTGACATTGTTCAGCAGTTTTTCCAGATTATTTTGATTCTAGATTAGTATGCCTTGTTAAGTTCTTATATAATCTCTTAACACGTTTAATCAGATTTTTTGCACAACAAATCTTCTGAGTTAAACCATACCTACCCTTTTGAAGAAGTTCGTTAGATAGCTTCTTCTTACTCGATTTTAAATGTCTAGATGCTAGTATTGAAGATTTGTTAGACTTCCTTACATGAAGGTCTTCTGTATTCTTGACCAGTCCTCTATCAATCATGATATTACTGATATCTTCAGTATGTGACCAGTTCTCTTCAATTTTTACTTCTAACATCTTGACAAGTATCGAATAATGTTTTTCAGAATCTTCTGGAAGAGAGTTTATATCTTTGAAACGTTAACTGAATCATTTATAAGATTCATTTCGTTTAGGTTGGATCGCACCAAACACAGATTGTTAGATCTTTTCGTGTTTTCCCGCTCTGATACCAATTGAAAAGATGAGGGTACCCAAATATACCACAATCTTAAACTTTTCCACCTATAAGTTCTCTTGCCGAAAGTGATTGTCTATGGACTGAGTCGAGACAATACAACGAATCGGTATTCACACTTTGTGTGATCGTCTATGGATACGAGATTGAGACAATACAACAATCAAAGTGTGATTACTTGATAATAGGTTCGGACTTAACCAAACTCTATAGGATCACTATCAGGTAATACGGAGTTAACGTTTGTGTAATTTACTTTAAATTATAATAACGTTTGTGTAATTTACCTAGTTTCTTCAGTATCCATGCGCTTCCGACATTCAATAAGTGCACGCACTGGAACAATTCCTTTGGTTCGTATTCCAAACAGTAAAGGAACAACAAATCTGTTCGGTAACAACTCTATTCAATCTCAGTGATATGAGTTAAACAAAGGCTCTTTTGTTTAATCCAATAAACTCCTTTGTCGGGTTTAGATCAATTCAAATAACAACTACCAAAGTAGTAGAGATTAGATTTTGCAATCAATAATAGGATCTACCAAGATACTAAATACTGATGCCGATCTACGCAACTAATCAATCAAATCTATCAAAGATAAACCGATTATAGTTGGATCCCAGCCGATCAAGTTTTGTGCACACCAAAGATTATGAACCCAAATAAGAAATCTTTTTCGTCTTCAAATCTTCTTAAATCTTCAATAAACACCTGCACACAACAACTTGAATCTATTGTGATCAATTACGCATAGAACGGAGTCTATTAACAATGGATTATCACAAGACGTCTTTAGATCTACAAACAGTTTTAAAGATCCCGTCGACACTTCGATCTAGTTTGAGTAAATCTTATATCAGAAGAGAAGATTCTCAAGAATAAACAAACTAGGTGCAATCAAAGTTCAACAACCGTTAGTCAATCAAATCAAATCGAAAACTAATAATACTGCAAGTATATAGTTTCCCACCAACAGTACTCGTAGAGCTTCTTGATCCCACAGAAGTCTTTAAACGAGCGGTCGTAAGAGATTTCGCCTAATTAGGGTACTTTCCTCTCCGAGTAAATGGCTCCACCAGTAACAACACAACAAGGTAGTTTTGCTAGCTCTTAGGATAGTTTTCTCGAAATGCAAACTTAGGTATTTATAGACCAAGGAAGTTGGACACCAAGGAATTTCCAAAACCAAAATATTCTTAATATATGCAATATATTTCCAAATCGGTTTTCATAATTCCTAGAAATGCTCTGTCCAAAAATAACCGAAATCCTACTAGAAAATCTCCAATTAGTAAATGCACATTACCAATTTTTATTTTCCCTAGGGTTTCCTATGAAACACTTATATATATATATATATATATATGTATCATGCTCCTTTTTTGATACATACACGTTCTGTAACGTCAAAAAGTTCGCCTGAATTTTTTTTTTTGTGTACAATGGATGGATGCAACAAGGAAAACAAAGTTGAGAAGGGCAAGGCTATCGAGTTTCACGAGAACCCTATTTTCATAACCTGCTATCATGTTGTTGATCATGAAAACAAACTACCAGTTCAGAAGTCATCACAACTGGTAGGAAATCTTCTTCGATATTTTGAGGTCGTACGTGGACAACTTGGAATTGCAACAAATAATCTTGAATTTCTGAAAAAACGAACTGAAGAAAGCAACTGATGAACTCGTCCATGTTCGATCTCTGGTTGCTGTCCATGTTTGATGTTTTTCAAATTATGTTCTTTAAGAGTTGTCTATTTTTTGTCTAGGAAACTTCTTATGAGAATTTATTCTTGTGTTTTTAAGAAAGATAACTAAGTCTGGAATAACCATTATTGTGAGTATACATAGCTATTTCCAACGTTTTTCATCTTGCAATGTTTTTAGATTTATTTATTTAAATTCTAAAGTTTATTTGGAAGATGATTTTGCACTATTAATCTTTATGGTTTTATATATTGCTACTTGTTATGGGATATGTATGTTTGCGTCCGTGAACCTTGATTTTACCATACGTGGTCAAAATTTAAGTCTTTCATATGTCGGTATGCAAGTATTGATAAAAGATTGAATAAACTTTTGACAAACAAAAGTTAAGCCTATTATGTCATTATGCAAATATTGATGGAAGATAGGATGAACTTTTGTATACAAAGATTTTGTTTATTACGTCATTGTGCAAATAATGATAAAGAATAGAATGAATCTTTGTTTATTCCGTAGTATTGATCTTCCATAATCCATATTTTATGTAAAATATTGTGCGGCTCCGTAAGTTTTCTTATGTGAGCATTTCCAATTAAATTAATCATGGGATCTCTTGTGGTTAATTTAGTTGAGTTTTTTGGATACAAATTCATATTCTTATGTGATTTGTTAATGTCCAAAGAAATCCTTCTTTTCTTGTGAAAGTAAGGTCGCTCTTGTTGTTCTTTCGGGAGTGACATTTTATGGGGGAGAGTTCTTAATTGAACTTGTGCTTAATTGCAAAATCTTTGTGGGGAGTGCGGCTGTGGGATATTACACGGGTTATCTTGTATCTTTATAAACTCCTTGATGAATGCATTTAGTTTCGACTATATGATTGCATCTAAAAAGTTGATATGTGCTTTTCTTTTGGTCATGAAGTATCTCTATGGAAATTTCATTAGGATCCCACTAATTTTCGTACCTTTGCCAATTTTATTGACAAAAAGTGGGAGAATTAATGTGTAGTTCACACTACAAATACATATGGTTTTCGGATCATTATGTAAGGGGGAGTGGTTTTCATGTGAGATGAAGTATTGACTAAGGGGGAGTGATACATATCACCAAAATATTGTTGTCTGTTAGAGCATAGCTCGGTTGAACCCACTAAGCGTTGGTATGTCAAGTTTGGTTGTCATATTTTAGTGAATCAAAACTCAATTTAAGAGTCGCTTGATTATGTACTAGAGACAACTATGTATAGGTTAGGCTAGAAAGATTAGGATAATGAGACATACAAGTATTACTCGAAGACTTGAAGAATGTGAAGAAGTAACAAGCTACATCGACGACATCATCCTTCCTCTTGAGGTTAGTAATATTTTGACTTGAACTGTTTCATTCCCAACGTATCTTTCAAGTCGTGCTATATTGAAAACATAACTGCGAAGCTGTGAATGATTATACTCTAGTAGACATAGTGTTAAGGAATTAGAATACACGGTATAATGCTTATCTTTTGAACTTCGTATATAAGACATCAACATAATCGTATGAATGCTATGTGATTATGTGTATGGGTATGGGTGAAGATTTCGTCCTAGGAAACAATGTTTACATTCGTTTAAAGGAAGTACATTCATGAACTTGTTTTATGAATCGAAAGGGAAATCGCTAGGCTTATTGGTATTGTTATTCATTGCATATCTTTGGATTACCAATATGTGTGCGTTAGTAGAACCGATCATAACTTGTTATGTATCTTGGTAAAACTAGTCACAGTGCCTGACTTATGTATTGGTATAACTTTTATTAGTGTAATCGATCCTAAGTAATCACCTAAGATGGTATGATCGATATTTGTAATTGGTGTAACCGATCCTAGTAATTGGTGTGACCGATCACAAATGAGTGTATAATCGATCCTTGTAATTGGTGTAACCGGTCCTGGTAATTAGTGTAACCGATCCTGGTAACTGGTGTGACCGATCACAAGTAATATCATGAGAATATGGTAAACGGTCCTGGTAATTGATGTAACCGATCCTGGTAACTGATGTAACCAGTCCCAGTAACCATATTAAGGTAAAACCGTTCCTTGTGTTTGGTAGAACCGTAAACCCATGATTAGTGTATTGATATTTGATCAATCACATAGTTCTTGGAAATCATATGAACCAGTTCTAAACTTGTTTGAAAGTGTGGTATAATCGGTTCCAAGATTGTAAATATCAAAAAAAGATTTACAAAGAATTAATATGTCGACATACTTTGAACATGTTCAGTAACTCTTATCTTTTATTGTTCAAAGATATTCCTTAATAACTAAAGGAGATCCCGAACCAAAATAAGTTGATAATCTTTTAATTAAGGTTGTTAATTCATATGCTTTTAATCACCAGCATTTAAAATGCATATCTCTGGAAAATAAAAATTGGTAATGTGCATTTACTAATTGGTGATTTTCTAGCAGGATTTCGGTTATTTTTGGACAGAGCATTTCTAGGAATTATGAAAACCGATTTGGGAATATATTGCATATCTTAAGAATATTTCGGTTTTGGAAATTCCTTGGTTTCCAAACTTCCTTGGTCTATAAATACCCAAGTTTGCATTTCGAGCAAACTATCCTAAGAGCCAGCAAAACTACCTGGTTGTGTTACTGGTGGAGCCGTCTACTCGGAGAGGAAAGTACCCTAATTAGGCGAAATCTCTTACGACCGCTCATTTAAAGACTTCTGTGGGATCAAGAAGCTCTACGAGTACCGTTGGTGAGAAACTAGATAATTGTAGTATTATTAGTTTTCTATTTGATATGATTGACTAACGGTTGTTGAACTTTGATTGCACCTAGTTTGTTTATTCTTGAGAATCTTCTCTTCTGATATAAGATTTACTCAAACTAGATCGAAGTGTCGACGGGATCTTTAAAACTGTTTGTAGATCTAAAGACGTCTTGTGATAATCCATTGTTAATAGACTCCGTTCTGTGCGTGATTGACCACAAGAGATTCAAGTTGTTGTGTGCAGGTGTTTATTGAAGATTTAAGGAGATTTGAAGACGAAAAAGATTTCTTATTTGGGTTCATAATCTTTGGTGTGCATAAAACTTGATCGGCTGGGATCCAACTAATCGGTTTATCTTTGATAGATTTGATTGATTAGTTGCGTAGATCGGCATCAGTATTTAGTATCTTGGTAGATCCTATTATTGATTGCAAAATCTAATCTCTACTACTTTAGTAGTTGTTATTTAGATTGATCTAAACCTGACAAAGGAGTTTATTGGATTAAACAGAAGAGCCTTTGTCTAACTCATATCACTGAGATTCAATAGAGTTGTTACCGAACAGATTTATTGTTCCCTTACTGTTTGGAATACGAACCAAAGGAATTGTTCCAGTGCGTGCACTTATTGAATGTCGGAAGCGCATGGATACTGAAGAAACTAGGTGAACTATAGGTTTAGTTGCTTGGTCTCAACTATACGAAGTTGGTTTGATTTTGTACAGCGGCTTAATTCTTAGAGTATTCAATTCTGGACTAGGTCCCGGGGGTTTTCTGCATTTGCGGTTTCCTCGTTAACAAAATCTTGTCGTGTCATTTACTTTTGTTTTCCGTAATTATAATTGTTGTTATTATAATTTAAAGTAAATTACACAAACGTTAACTCTGTATTACTTGATAGTGATCCTATAGAGTTTGGTTAAGTCCGAACCTATTATCAAGTAATCACACTTTGATTGTTGTATTGTCTCGATCTCGTATCCATAGACGATCACACAAAGTATGAATACCGATTCGTTGTATTGTATCGACTTAGTCCATAGACAATCACTTTAGGTAAGAGGACTTGTAGGTGGAAAAGTTTAAGATTCTGGTATATTATGGTACCCTCGTCTTTTCAATTGGTATCAGAGCAGGCAAACACGAAAAGATCTAACAATCTGTGTTTGGTGCGATCCAACCTATAAGAAATGAATCCTATGTCTGATTCAGTTAATGTTATGCAAGATTATGAGTACTCAAATTTTGAAGATGTTACAACTTTGTTAACTCATGATCCAGGAGTTACGAAAACATCTGAGTCTATCTCTTATGGAAAAGAATATTCTTATAAAGAGTTGGTAAAACTACTAAAGCCAATAAGATCTCTATCTACACGGATGTTAATACTAAAGACATAATCTAATCTTCTTAAGAATGAGATCAGAGAAAAATACATTCAACTAAATATTCTAGCCAAAGAGAATATGGATCTCACTGTCAAACTAGAAGCCATTAGTAAATCTCTTACTCAAGATAAAGAGACTCATCCTATGACCCTGACTAATGATTCTGTTATAATTTCTTATGATGAGGAAATCAAGAGTCCTTGCTCGACTTTGAGAGATTGTGATAAAAACTGTCTTGTCACAACCGAAACAGATCATGATGATGTTAGTCGGCCTAATTACATCAAGTCAGAAGAGGATGAGAAATCAACTTCTATATCTACTGATGATCAAGGGAAATCTTGTCCAAAGACTTTGAATCGATTTCATGAAAGAGATCTTAAGGAATATAATTTTCAGTCACTTGACAGGAAACTTATACTTCTTCAAAATATAGTGGTGAAAGTATTGAAAGAAGTTTCTAGTATTAAAAAACGGAAAGATTATTACTCAGTAGAAAGACAAAATATAGCCCAATCCGATAAAGTTAACTCGAAAAAATAAGGAGTAAGAGTTGATAATCGCTTCTGGAAAAAGTTTCCCCCTCACTCATGTCAAAACAATCCGTGTTTACATGAAGAACGATTTTAGGAGAAAGGGAAAGAGAGAATCTCTGCCAAGGGAAACAATCAGGAATTTTCCAATAATTGTTTCAAGTAATCATGCTGATGTATACAATAAGGAAATCCTTAGAATGAGAAAATCCTATGAAAATCTCATTGACAGAATTAAGAGAGATTTATCTATCTCTGAAAATTCTCACATCAGTACTGTTTCTCCACATGATCATATCTTGGGATCAAGGAAGAATCATCTTCTTGGGAGAAAATACGTTGGGCAGAAATTCCCAAAGAGAAACATGAACTATGTCTCTGATACTTGCTATAAGCTAGAAAAAGCTTACTTTGATACAACCTAGTTATATGGAGATTGTGCAATCTCATCCTTTTCGTGCTCATTCTGGATGGGAAAAGCACATAAAAACAAGGGCACTTGTTAGAAGAGTTAATGGAAATTTAAACTTTCAGTAATAAGAGATATTTAAAGAATATCTCCCTTTCAATAAAAAGAGGAGTTCAGAAAAATAACTTGTATATTTTCGGAAACCTTGTATTTTTGAACCGAATATATATTCTTATCAATACAAGAAAAGATCTTCTCTTAGGTACTTTGCCTTCCCTTTTGTGAGACTTTTTGTTAAGTATGCCTCCTATAACTCGCAGTGTTACAAGGTGTAATAAAAGGGAAGCTCGAAAGGTTAGAAACTGTCAAGGTTTCATCTCAAAAAGAAGAATCCGGAAGATTGTCTCAAGATTCGTGTCTGATCATAACTCTGATAGATCTCAAGAAGAGTCGTGTCTTCTCGCTTTTGATGATTCAAATCTTACCAAGTGGTTTCCAACAAATGGTATGTGTGAAGTTATGAATGGTTTTGAAGAACTCATAGGAAATCTTTTTACCTTGGTTCAAGATCGGGATGAACTAAAAGATAAAATAAAAGAGACTAAAGCTGATCTTGCTGACATGAAGCTTCAAGTTGAAAAACTTGAAAAACGGAAAGTGGTTGCAGACAATTCTTTCGAGACATGCTTAAAGAGTTTGAACACTGAAGAAACTTCAGTAAACAATAAGAGCACCACTAGAGATTAGGTTATTTGATGTAATACTTAATCCAAGCAAAATAGACATCAGTTTTTGATTTCTTTCAATTATTGTGTAAGGTATATTGCTGAATAAAACTATCTATTATTAATGAATAAAATTATTATTTAATAATTTTTCTTGTGATAGTTTTTCGATTACATATCCTGTGCTTGAATGCTTCATATTATTGTTATGTGTTATGGGATGTTTGATTTAGGTTTTCTTAACCTTAATATTCGATCTCATATGATGTGTGAACCCTTATGGTTTGTGTGGCTTTTTGATTTAGCGGGATTAAGTTCTATCCCATGTTGGTAGGATTTATCAAAGGATCATAAGGTGTTCCGATTGAAACTCATATGTGAAAAAGTCACAATATGTTGAATCGATTTTGGTTTAGCATAAAAGCATATGTGTTTCGGGGTTTTCAAATTTTGCTATGCATTAGTTAAAAACCGATTCAACCTTTCTCTGGTAAAGGTTGCTTTTGTTGTTGTTCTTTTGTTCTTGCGAGAAGATGACAACACAACGATATTCCTCCCCAGAAAGATGCGAAGAAGAGGAGAAGAGGATGCGGAATATGAGGTAACGAATTTGTTAGTTAATCGTTTTCCTGTTTAAGAAAAGCTTGAGTTTATTGCATATATTTTTCTTTTGCTTAACAAAATTCGGTACAATTGATGTGTATGGATGTATTTGTGTGTGTGATTCAATTGTTTCCGGTTAAGAAAAACTGGTTTGATATCTTTCTTTATTGTTTGGTATCAATTGTTTTAGACTTAACGAAATTTCGGTGCAATTGCGGTGCTTTAATGTCTATGTTTATTTCAATTGCTTCCGGTTAAGAGAAATAATTGTGCAAGTCGATTTATTTGGTTTGTATGTATTGTTTATGGCTTAACAAAATACGGGATCATTTGTTTAGTCCAATTCGATTCCGGATAAGAGAAACTAAGTTAATTCTGATCTTAGTTAAACTTATCAAAAGTAAAGGATTCGGTTATTCAAGTCTAATTGAATGCCTTGACAATAAATATTAGTTAACTAACCTAGTATTTGTCTTGTCTAAAGTGAAAGGTCTAAGTTATTATCTGAATAATTAGTGCATGATGAGAAAAATAAAGTTAATTCTGATCTTTATTTTGGGTCTTATCAAAATAAGTGATTGTATTTGTGCAATCGGTTTAGCAAGGGAACTAAGTTTCTTAGTCAATTTGTTAAACTATTAGGGAAAATTGCTTCGGGAAATTGTTTCCTTGATAACATATTAAAACCAAATTACTTGTAGTTTCGGTTTTGGTATTGGTTATCAAAAGTGGTATGTGAAACCTTCGTGCTTAATAGGTTGTACAATTCTTTTTAGATTGTAAGATCCTTTCGGTTTTGGTATTTGCTCATACCTTTGTCATTTTGTGACAAAAAGGGGGAGAAATATATGGAGTAAACAAGTGATTTGTAATCACTAAGGAAAGGACTATTGTGCTCAAATGTTATATCTAACGAAAGAGTAAAGCATTGACTAAGGGGGAGAAGCATATCATATGATGATTGTAGTTATTTGGACTACAAAAGAGAAATAACAAAGATGTACGGATTAAAAATCTACATATCTTACCTTTAGGGGGAGTATTAGATTTGTTATTGAAATGTCTTCAGCGGCATTTATGAATTGAATATATGCAGGGTATTGTGCCGTTGAAACTTGGAATCAAGCATATGTATAATGAATTTTTGTAATTTGTTTATCCATATGATTGTAAGAGTTTTGTCACTAAAATTGACAAAGGGGGAGATTGTTAGAGCATAGATCGGTTGAACCCACCAAGCGTTGGTATGTAAAGTTTGGTTGTCATATTTTAGTGAATCAAAACTCAATTTAAGAGTCGTTTGATTATGTACTAGAGACAACTTCGTATAGGTTAGGCTAGAAAGATTAGGATAATGAGACATACAAGTATTACTCGAAGACTTGAAGAATGTGAAGAAGTAACAAGCTATATCGACGACATCATCCTTCCTCTTGAGGTTAGTAATATTTTGACTTGAACTGTTTCATTCCCAACGTATCTTTCAAGTCGTGCTATATTGAAAACATAACTGCGAAGCTGTGAATGATTATACTCTAGTAGACATAGTGTTAAGGAATTAGAATACGAAGTATAACGCTTATCTTTTGAACTTCGTATATAAGACATCGACATAATCATATGAATGCTATTGTGATTATGTGTATGGGTATGGGTGAAGATTTCGTCTTAGGAAACAATGTTTACATTCGTTTAAAGGAAGTACATTCATGAACTTTTTTTATGAATCGAAAGGGAAATCGCTAGGCTTATTGGTATTGTTATTCATTGCATATCTTTGGATTACCAATATGTGTGAGTTAGTAGTTACGATCATAACTTGTTATGTATCTTGGTAAAACTAGTAACAATGCCTGACTTATGTATTGGTATGACTTTTATTAGTGTAACCGATCCTAAGTAATCACCTAAGACGGAATGATCTATATTTGTAATTGGTGTAACCGATCCTAGTAATTGGTGTGACCGATCACAAAAGAGTGTGTAATCGATCCTTGTAATTGGTGTAACCACTCCTGGTAATTGGTGTAACCGATCCTGGTAACTGGTGTGAGCGATCACAAGTAATACCATGAGAATATGGTAACCAGTCCTGGTAATTGATGTAACCGATCCTGGTAACTGATGTAACCAGTCCCAGTAACCATATTAAGGTAAAACTGATCCTTGTGTTTGGTAAAACCATAAACCCATGATTAGTGTATTGATATTTGATCAATCACATAGTTCTTGGAAATCAGATGAACCAGTTCTAAACTTGTTTGAAAGTGTGGTATAATCGGTTCCAAGATTGTAAATATGAAAAAGGATTTACAAAGAATTAAGATGTCGACATACTTTGAACATGTTCAGTAACTCTTATCTTTTATTGTTCAAAGATATTCCTTAATAACTAAAGGAGATCCCGAAACGAAATAAGTTGAGAATCTTTTAATTAAGGTTGTTAATTTTATATTCTTTTAATTACCAGCAATTAAAATGCATATCTCTGGAAAATAAAAATTGGTAATGTGCATTTACTAATTGGAGATTTTCTAGTAGGATTTCGGTTATTTTTGGATAGAGCATTTCAAGGAATTATGAAAACCTATTTGGAAATATATTGCATATATTAAGAATATTTTGGTTTTGGAAATTCCTTGGTGTCCAAACTTCTTTGGTCTATAAATACCCAAGTTTGCATTTCGAGCAAACTATCGTAAGAGCTAGCAAAACTACCTTGTTGTGTTGTTACTGATGGAGCCGTCTACTCGGAGAGGAAAGTACCCTAATTAGGCGAAATCTCTTACGACCGCTCGTTTAAAGACTTTTGTGGGATCAAGAAGCTCTACGAGTACTGTTGGTGGGAAACTATATAATTGCAGTATTATTAGTTTTCGATTTGATTTGATTGACTAACGGTTGTTGAACTTTGATTGCACCTAGTTTGTTTATTCTTGAGAATCTTCTCTTCTGATATAAGATTTACTCAAACTAGATCGAAGTGTCGACGGGATCTTTAAAACTGTTTGTAGATCTAAAGACGTCTTGTGATAATCCATTGTTAATAGACTCCGTTCTATGCGTAATTGATCACAATAGATTCAAGTTGTTGTGTGCAGGTGTTTATTGAAGATTTAAGAAGATTTGAAGACGAAAAAGATTTCTTATTTGGGTTCATAATCTTTGGTGTGCACCAAACTTGATCGGCTGGGATCCAACTATAATCGGTTTATCTTTGATAGACTTGATTGATTAGTTGCGTAGATCGGCATCAATATTTAGTATCTTAGTAGATCCTATTATTGATTGCAAAATCTAATCTCAACTACTTTGGTAGTTGTTATTTGGATTGATCTAAACCCGACAAAGGAGTTTATTGGATTAAACAGAAGAGCCTTTGTCTAACGCATATCACTGAGATTGAATAGAGTTGTTACCGAACAGATTTATTGTTCCTTTACTGTTTGGAATATGAACCAAAGGAATTGTTCCAGTGCGTGAACTTATTGAATGTCGGAAGCGCATGGATACTGAAGAAACTAGGTGAACTATAGGTTTAGTTGCTTGGTATCAACTATACGAAGTTGGTGTGATTTTGTATAACGGCTTAATTCTGAGAGTATTCAATTCTGGACTAGGTCCCGGGGTTTTTCTGAATTTGCGGTTTCCTCGTTAACAAAATCTTGCTGTGTCATTTACTTTTGTTTTCCGTAATTATAATTATTGTTATTATAATTTAAAGTAAATTACACAAACGTTAACTCTGTATTACTTGTAGCGATCCTATAAAGTTTGGTTAAGTCCGAACCTATTATCAAGTAATCACACTTTGATTGTTGTATTGTCTCGATCTTGTATCCATAGACGATCACACAAAGTGTGAATACCAATTCGTTGTATTGTCTTGACTTAGTCCATAGACAATCACTTTCGGTAAGAGGACTTATAGGTGGAAAAGTTTAAGATTGTGGTATATTTGGGTACCCTCGCCTTTTCAGTCTCAAAATCAGGGTTTGCAATCTAAGTTACCTTGGTAATAAAGAATTCAATATTCACCGTTAGATGAAAACCTGATTAGATTCAAGCTAATATATTTTAACCGTTAGATCGAACTTAGCTTGTTATACACAAATGAAATGTAACTTCATTTAGGTTTGAGTAACCGTACCTAAATTTGTACATTTAGTTGGTTCAACAATAGTTAACCAATGGTTAGCCATATGAGCACTTTCATATCAACCTTATTCATCTTCAACATAACTAGTTCAAATGACTCAAATGAACTAGTTAGAGAGTTGTTCAATTGCTTAGATCTTATAGAAGTATACCAGACACAATCGAAGCAAAATCGGTTTTGATTCACTCGAATCGATTCATGAACATTATAGCCATGGTTTGCAAAGATTGCATTCCTTAATATATAAATGTTTAAGTTCATGAAAAAACCGATTTTAGAAAGTAACCTACTTAAGTATGCATACGGGTATACGTACATAAGTAACCGGATTGAGTTTGTTTTTCACTTTCAAACTCCAGCAGAAATTCACGGACGTTAACTTTCCTCCAGTATGCGTATGGGTACGCATACTCACCCGGATTTCCAACAACCGCCAGTACGCATACTTTGGGTTCCCGATTTTGGACTTTTACACAAATGTGAGAACACACCATGTTTATATCCAAAGATGGTTACATGTTCTAAACTCTCATTTCAATCATTGAAACTTTGTTAGAGGATGTTATATAGTTGTTATTCACAAACTATTTTTCATCAAAGCGATTTTCAAGTTATTGAAATAATCAACATGACTTTTGTCACGAGTAAAGATGAACTTGGCCAAAGCGTAAGCTTACCAACACATATTTCGAGAAATAGATAAGCGAGATAAACTCGGCTCGAAATAGCAAATGTGTATAATCAAAGTCTATATAGCAATACGACTTTTGTCTCAAAATATGAGATAAAACAGATAGACTTTTGAGTGATAGATAAGTTCAAGTCTCCACATACCTTTTGTTGATGAAGTTCCACAAGTTCCTTGAGTAGTCCTTCGTCTTCATAAGAAGAACGTCGTGGAGTTCTAGATCTCAACTACACTTACTATCCTAGTCCGAGACTTAGCTAGGTAGACTAGAAATCAAGACTTATAATTTTGACAACTAAACTTGACAAACAAGCTTGAGATAGCAACGCTTGCGAGTTCGACTGAGCAGTGCTCTAACAACATCTCCTCCCCGTTGTAGCTTAAAACAACTTTTAGTAGATAAATCTAATATTGGGTACTCATTTTTTTCTCAAATTTACTGGATTACTACTCTCTTTCAATATAAACTTTTCATCATCAACAAGCGGAGCGACATTAAAAACTATTAAGAAAGTTGAAAAGTACAAGGTTTATAAGCTTAGAATGAAGAGAAAAATTCATAATCAAAGTTGAAGACTTAGTTACACAAGAAAACAAATTCAAACGATGAAAGTTGTTGAAGTTCATGATACCTAGACATTACAAGTTACGAAGATCCAAGTAGTAAAGTCCTTCTCTCATGGCCATGGTAATATTAGTTTCATAATTATTATAATTGCATTCTTGTATATATATAATTTAAAAAATCAAAATAATAATAATAAATAATTGCATTTCGCAGTTAGTCTTTTGTTCAATGGGGATGAGAAATCAATTAAAAAGTTTCAAGCAAGAAGAAATCGAGGAAAGGAGTTCACTGCAGGTTCTACGAAGTTCAAGAGTTTATCAACAGTTGAATCCGAAGACGACATTGTTTCTATAGAGCATTATGAGGGAGTCGAGGAGAAATGCATATTGGTTGCTCTGTTAGTCTGCTTTCCATCTGGCGCAAGACCTTTCTGGTACAGGTTCAACACATCACACATACTCTCTTGTCCGTTGTGGAGCGGATAAAACCAGATGTTGAGCGGTCTCTCTCTCTCCAGATGTTAATTCCACTGTAGAGTTGACATCTCTCCGTTGTTGAGCAGAAATATCTCTCTCGATGTTGTTCCGGTTATTTAACGGCTCTTTCTCCTCCGTTGTTGAACGGATCTCTCTCACTGTAGAGCGAATATTTTGGTAGATTTTTCTCTTGCATTTCTAATTACTTGGCTATAGGTTGAGAGAATTTATGTCCTCGTACATCTTTGGATACTTGTGACCAATTATAAGTCAAGGTTTTATGGGTACACCTCTTGTAAACCCTCCCGAGACTATAACTCAGCCACTAGGGCCTCCCAGGGGTTCAAAGGCTTGTTGCACACGCTAAGTGTAATCACGATGCATGCGACAGTGAGTTAGGATTTTTTGGTTTTCTAGATTAGATTTGCTCGAGGACTAGCAAATAATAAGTTTGAGGGTATTTGATAGACACATTTTTGTATCTGAATTATTCTCAATTTTCTGTATTGTTAGTGCTTGATTTTGTACTTATTGTAGTTTTGTGTGTGCTTAGGTATTTTTGGGAAATAAACATTTTTGGAAAAATCGGATCAAAAAATTGTTAAAGGCAAGCACGCACACACACACACACACACACCGAATTACTAAGGGCACCCCTAAAGTGTTGAAGGCACCCTAGTGGATTTCAGCTCCCGGAGTTTGATAAGGGCACCCCTTTCTTCATCACCTTTAAACTATTTTTGGAGGTTCTGGATCGAGTTTTGGCAACATTCAGCTGGATTTTCTGGTTTTTTGGTTAGGAATGAGTTGACACTACTCAAACAGGGCTGATAATTTGTTTAAATTTGAGAAAAAAAGATTGTCACGTGGTTTTGAAGTAAAAAAGAGACACGAGAGTATCAGGATTTCTATTTATGCTTTCCCGTGTTTTTTGTGTGGTTTAGAGAAGTTGGCGTGTGGCTTCAGGAATTTTTACTCCACCAGAGACTTATTCTCAGCGTGTTTGGAAGGTGCAGACGTGTGGAAGAGATAAAAAATGAGTGAAAATCTAAATTATTCCCGTGTTACTGCAAATAAGGAAAGGAAATTAATGAGAATTATTGTGAGGATTTGCTTAGCCCTGTTGAGTATAAATAGTGTTTTGGGGTGGCAGAAAAGAGATATAGAGAGTTTGGGGAAGAAATCAGAGAGAAAGATAGAGTTGCAGTGATAGATTTTTCACCAGCAGAGAAAAGAGGAAGAACAAGAACATACTACATAGAGAGTCTGTGGTTTATAACTTGTACATCTATTCTCACCCTTTGCAACTGTCTTTCTGCGACAGTTCCACTTGTAACAGTTCATTTGCAACATATTGCTTATTTCTGAGTTGCTTGAGACAGTAGGTTTTCAACGTTTATTTCCATTGCAATTCTCTGTTCTATTATATTTTCACCTCTTGCAAACTTTTTGAGAAATAAATATGAGTTTTGAACATGTTTCCAACATGAAGAGCTAAACCCAGTCTCTGGGGCAATTGAGGAAGCCATTGTTCCAATAAAAGTGATATATTTTTATTCTATATTAATTATTGCAATTGTTTTATGATTTTTGCACTGAACTGAAATTTATTATATGACTTTGATTAATTAGCTGTGTTTTCTCTTGATGGAGCATGCTTATCCTAAGGTTTATTATGTTCCATACTTGCGATTAACAACTATTGTTTTTAAAATCTACTCGTCTAGGCAATATTTTTGAATCAAATTAAAGGTTGGAGTTGTATAGATATTGTTATTAACTGAATCACTAATATTGGTCTATGGTGGAATCCTCAATCCGAGTCTCTCTACAATCTTCACATTAACATTTATTTGAGTTTGCTATTGTTTAGTTTTAAAAATTAGGTCTAAAAAATTAAATTTTACAAGTATGAGAATCGAATTCTTATTACCACTTTCTACAATCCATCAGCAAGTAATCCAAACTTGGATTCTAATAACCGGGTATGTTATCTAAACATTTTCACAACACTTGTCATATTTTTTGTCTGTATATATTTTTATTTTGCCTTAAGGTTCGTTTACATTGATGTAGATGATAGACGCATTTATGTGTCTATTTTCATCTCTTTTATGTATAGTGTTAGTACCCATTTTTGTACTAATTTTGGTATTTTATCCCTTGTAGGTGTTTTTGGAAAAATGGGCTTTTGCGGTGAAATTGGCTCGAAAAGTGGTTTTTGCGCTCATGGGAGAAAATTACTAAGGGGCGGCCAAATTACTAAGGGGTGGCCACTTGCTATTCGCACCCCTGGTCCGGATAAGGGAGGTCATCCCCTTCGTTTGAAATTCATTTTTGGCGGGAAAAAAAGTTCTTCGCTGCGCAGCGAAGTTTCCATTTAGAGTTGGATTTTTGGAACAGATTGGAGGAGATTCAATCGCCAAACTGAGTTGGGCTTGACTTGAATGGAGTAAACAGGGTTGGTACATCTGTTTGTATCGATTAGAATGGGCTAGATGATCGGGTTTTGATAAAACAGGAAAAAAAATACTATTTATGGAAACAGGGAAAAGAGTATTCTCGGCAGTTCTGAGTTTATATTCGGCAGTTAAGTGAGGTTTATGGGAAGATATATTCTCCTACAAGTTGTTCCTATCAAGCTTAGGAAGTTTCAATAAACAGAAGATTGTGTATAAGAGAAATAAGAGGAATTATTCAAAACTTGGCAGCGAAGAAAAGAGTTATTTTTGGGGAAGATTTAATCGAGAAAGTTGCGCCTGTTCAGTATATATAGGGTGGTGAGAGTCCTAAGAACACTTATGAACACTTTAGGGGAATTTTAGAGCACTAGAGAAGCGAAGAAAATCGAGTACAGAAACTCTGCTGCTGCTGCTGAAGAAGAAGAAGACGAAGAACATAAGACCCACAGAGTCAGTCGCAGAGGCAGACTTATTTTCAGTGACAACGAGTTACGGTCGCTCCTGTCTGCAGTCACCGAAGTCTTTCAGCAACGATTCAGTCTTCTGTATTAGACTTTCAGCGACTACAGTATACCCTTTTCTCCCTTTTAATCAATTTTTGAGCCATAAACATGTATTTTGAGAACATGATTAATATGAGGAGCTAAACCCCATTGCTGAGGCGATAGAGGAAGCTATTTTTCCAACAAAAAGTGGTATATTCTATTTTATTTATTTTATTGCAATTATTTTATGATTATTTGCCTTGATTGAAAATTGTTTGAGTGATTTTTGTTGAGCAATTGTTATTTATTTTGATAGAGCATTCTTGGACCTAGGTTTTTGATGTTTTATGCTTCGGATTTACACTTGTTATTTTGAAAATCTACATGTTGCAATAGTTTAGAATCAAATTGAACGAGAAAATTGCATGAATATAAATACTAGATTAAATCACTTTGAACTTGGAAAATAGTGGAATCTCAGCCTCAATGTTCTTTTAATATTGATATCAACTTTATCAGTGTTTGCTATAATTTTTAGTGATTTTTCTATTTAGTTTTGAATTTAAGTCTAAAGTTATCCTTCATAAGTTCGAGAATCGAATCTTATTACCACTACAACTACAATACACATCAGTAGGCTATAATGGCGCGACCCGAGTTTTACAATATATACAAGAAAAATTTTAGTCTCGGTGAAGAATTTGAGATGCTTAAATATATTAGAAATGCAGTAGAAGATGAAGATATGAATCAAGATGCGTATCCTATGTCAAGTCAATTCCCCGGTATTATCCCAAATATGTTTTCTAGTGAATCCCCAAATTCTCAAATCCCAAATTCTCAAAAATCCATCTTCAATCCAATTTTCTCAAACCCCATTTGCTAATCAATTTCCAAACTCGTTTAACATCCCTTGTAGTATCCCTTTTCAACAAGGATATCCTCCAAGTATGTTAGAGCATTGCTCGGTTGAACCCACCAAGCATTGGTATGTCAAGGTTGGTTGTCATATTTTAGTATCAAAATTCAATTAGAGTCGCTTGATTAAATGTACTAGAGTCAACTTCGTTTAGGTTAGACTAGAAAGTCTAGGAATGTTGAGACATACAAGTATTACCTTTAAGACCTGAAGATTGTGAAGACGTATCGACTACAATGAAGATATCATCCTTTCACTTGAGGTAGATTGATACTGACTTGACTTGTTTTCATTCCTATCGTTGCTTTCAAGTCATTTAAAATTGAAAACATAACATGCGAGGTTATATTTAGTAATATTGTACAAAGTAGTTGATATCATGTATCGGCATCGTATCGGTCGGGTCCGATACACCTATACAAAAGATTATATCGGTTTTTATCGGTGATACATCATTAAGACTAGAATTTTATATATTTATAAATGTTTCAATCTAAAAAAATTGGTGTCATATGATGCATTAATTCTCAAGATCAAAAGCTTCACAGTAAAAATTCAATCTCATTTCATTATTTATTGCCGGTAATTTCCACTTACTTTTCACCATCGTCTCAACTAATTTTAACCCACATTAGAATAGCTTGCTGCTATAAATTATTTTTTGCACTAAAATTCTACCCTATCCGTTGATATAGACCCACATGATTCACGGTTAGCAAGGTTCCCATGCATAAATAACATAACCTTGGAGATTGAAGAGTACAAAACACTTACTCTTCCCACAAGAATAAAAAACTCATTAGGAAAAATGAAGTAGTTAGAAATTTCGTTAATGAATCAGATTGAGTTTTCAAGGATATAGAGGAAAATGATGATTAGGAGGAAGGGTTCTGTATACAATTTTGAGATCCAAATAATTTATTCTACCAAATTACCCTCACCGATATTATCAGTGTATAGGTAAACCAGATATATAGGTTTCTATCGGACGATATGAGCGTTTTGATCGTTCAATCCTTGTATCGTCGATATTTTAGATATCATAAAGGTTTTTCTCGATACACAATAAAATCCCGGAATATCGACCGATACAAACGATATTGACTACCTTGATCTAGTATTCGACTTGGTCATTTTATTATGATCAAAGTGTCAAGGAAGAAAATTTGATTACGAAATATAATTTTTTCCTTTCGAACTTCGTAAATATGACATCGACATAATCTATGTCTTGTTACTTGATTGTGTACTGGATATAGGTGTGATTTCATCCTAGGAAACTATGTTTGATTACATATGCTTAAAGGAAATATATATACGAAACTTGTTTCGTAATCAAAAGGAAATCAATAGGTGTTTTGATACGGTTTTCGTTGAAGATCAATTGGATGACCAATTCGAACCTAGGTAATATATATCTTTGATAGAACCGATCTTGACTTATGTTGAGAATTATGGTAGAACCGATATTTACCTAGTTTGGGATATGCGGTAGAACCGATCTTGACTTATGTTGAGAGTCTTGGTAGAACCGATCCTTACATATATTGGGATACTTGGTAGAACCGATCCTATATTTTGTTGGGAGTCATAGTAGAACCGATCCTTACTTATATTTGGAGAATTAGTAGAACCGATCTTAACCTATGTTAGAAGTCATGGTAGAACCGGTCCCAAGAGCAAAACTGAGCCTTCATATTAATATAATATTATTTTGCAGTTTTGTGTGAGTTTGGAATTAGGGTTTGCTAAATAGAAAAATTCTGGATGTCGACATAATCTGGACATGAATACAATTCTTATATTTTATTTTCCAAAGATTTTCCTTGGTACTCAAGGTGCTCCCAGTCCGAAATATTGAGAATCTTTGAATTCAGAATTTTCGATTATATGCTTTTGATTTTCTAGCAAATCAAATCATATCTCTTGGAACGTTATATTAGTTAAGTGCTAAACTAATATTAGATATCTTCTAATGAGAGATTTCAGAATTACAGGTTGGATATTAGTTGGAAATAGGAAAACCGAAATTAAGTACTTATTGCATATCTTGAGAATATTTTCGGTTTTTGAATTTCCTTGTTTTCCAATCAACCTTTGCATTTCTTGCATACTATCCTAAGAGCCAGGCAAACTTCATTCGTGTTATTTCTGGTGGAGCCGTCTATCCGAAGAGAAAAGTAACATAATTAGGTGCAATCTCTTATGACCACTCGTTTAAAGACTTCTGTGGGATCAAAAGCACTACGAGTACCGTTGGTGGGAAACTAGATAATTGCATTGTTATTTTATTTTTTGATTGACTAACGCTTATTGAAACTTTGATTGCACCTAGTTTGATTATTCTTGAGAGCCTTCTCTTCTGACACAAGGGTCACTCAAACTAGGTCAAAGTATTGAAGGGATCTTTAGAACTGTTTTTAGATCTAAAGACAACTTGTGATCATCCATTGTTAACAGACTCCATTCTGTGTGTGATCGATCATAAGTTGGTTCAAGTTTGTGGTGTGCAGGTACATAAGAATGCAATCAAATATTTGAAGACAAGAAGATTTTTTCTTATTGGTTTTCATATCTCGTGATTTGACCACACATCTTGATCGGTTGGGATCCGACTTAGATCCGGTTTATCTTTGATAGATTTGATCATATAGTCGTTTAGATCGGCAACTATCATTTAGTGGTATTCTTCACTATCTGAATATGATAGTTTTGAATCCGAATCTAAGTTACTGATTTGGATTGATCTTACCCGATAAAGGAGTTTTCTAGTTTAAACGGAAGAGACTTTGTCAAAACTCAACGAATCTTTTTATCAAAAGATTATTGGATTAGTTACCAAACAACTTTGTTCCTTTACTGTTTGGAAGACGATAAAAAGGAGTTGAGTGCTTAAGACTTTACATCGGTAAAACAACTTAAGATAGTGATTTCTGTCTTGGGATTCACGTGTGTGACCAGTAGGTCGTAGACGCAAGGATACTAAGGGAACTAAGTAACCGGGGTTCTATTACTTGGTCTCAACTATACGAAGTTGGCTTTGTTCTTTGAGTATTCAAAACTGGACTAGGTCCCAAAGTTTTTCTGTATTTGCGGTTTCCTCATTAAAAAAATCTTGTTGTGTCATTTACTTTACTTCCACATTATAATTGTTTTATTATAGTAAAGTAAATTACACTTGTAAGTTAAATCCTAATCACTTGATATTGATCCTATAGTAAATCGGTTTTGGACCGTAACTATTATCAAGTGAATACCTTGTTGTTGTATTTTCTTGAGTCTGTCCATAGACGATCACACTTGGTATCAGACTTATAGGTTGAAACGAAAAAAGCGTGGTGTATTTGGGTACCCTCGTAATTTCAAAGTACCAACCAATATACAATGTCTGGATCATCATTTGGTGATGTAGCAATGATAGTATTGGACCTGATAAACGCAAGTCAAAAGATGCTCTTAGAAAGACCAAAGACGAATGGTCTCTCAAACAAGCACACTCATTACATCCTCATCGCAAGAATCCCAAATGAGCAATGTGTGCACTAAAGTTATTGATTATATAAAAGTGAAAAACGCGTGGGTACCAAAATACACCACCACTTTTTTCTTAGGCAATCTGTATGGACAAACTCAATACAACTCCGAGAGTTAAACTCAATAAAATAATAGTATCTTAGAGTCATATCTCTATTTCTTCCGATTAGAATGTTTACAGAATCGAATCCGTGAACCTAATCTCAAAGAGATAACTTGGATGGTACCAAAGACCAATGTCCAAGAATCAATCAAGTCGTATCCAACAAACTAAGTCGGATGTCTCTACTATGATTGATCAACGCACAACCTGTGATATTTCAGTTATAAAGATAAACAATATAATGCGGAAAAAGAACTAACACAGACACCAGAAGTTTTGTTTATGAGGAAACCGCAAATGCAGAAAAAACCCTGGACCTAGTCCAAATTGAACACCAAACTGTATTAAGCCGCTACAAACACTAGCCTACTACCAATTAACTTTGGACTGGAATGTAGTTGAGCCCTAAAAGGTATCCTACCGATTAAGGTACAGTCGCCCTCCTTACGCCTCTTGAATCCCAGCAGGACTCCGCGCAATTGATTCCCTTAGATGACGTCACACCAACTAAGAGTTACTTCAACTTAATTGAAGACTTTAAACCAAATTTTCCTCCCACAGATTAATCATATATAATTGATTTCCTGATTACAATCGAAACGTATGATCAAAATAAAATGTATGATCAAGGTGATGGAAATCGATAGCAATTTGATAAAGTCTAGCTATCATCAAAATCCGGACTTATGCAACCCGAAGTGCATCCTAGATTATTATTCACCTCACAAGTATAAAACTTATTGAGATGAAGAGAACTTTGATGATTCCTATCTATCTTGATTGATGGAGAAAGCTCTACAAATAATCAAGATCAGGATACTCAAGTTATCAAGGAAGGATAACTGGAATGACTTCACGAATCCCTATGAAGACTTTGTAGTCGCTAAACCCTAAAAGGGTTTCTGGAGAGGACGACTCTAGATACAACGAGGACACACCAAAAAGTAATATCGGGATTCAAAGATCCCAGTTGCTTGGAGTTTCCCTTTTATAAACATTCAAAGCATAGGTTGATTTAGGTTTAAGCTAAGATAGCTTTGGAACCAAGCAAATAATATCCACCATTAGATAAATTTTTGAATCTGATTTACATAAGCAAGATATACACTCTGGTTAGGTGAGACCGTAACTGAACCGTGTACAAAGACTATGTTCAACATGGTTAGCCGAAACTAGCCGGTTTGAACTTAAAATCTTAATCTTCATTTTCCTGAACACATAAGACATTATCTCTGAGTCATAAACATGTAGTCACATAAGTCTAGTGTTTTTTGAGAATTAATCAAATGCTAATTATCTCGTAGAAATAATTTATACACACTTGAAAATATAATCGACATGGTTAGTAGGTGTACAAGGTACAAATACCATTGTCGTTCGTGGGTCAGTTCAGTCACAGTACGCATACCGGTTTGGAAACTTCAAACCATCTGGAATTCACAGAACTTTTAAGGTTTGCGTACCAGTTTGCAAACTTTCCACGGAACCTAAGTTCCGGAGTTCGCATAACTTTTAAGGTTTGCGTACCGGTTTGGAAACTTTAAAAATGTCGCCGGTTCCGGAGTTCACAGAACTAAATCGGTTTGCGTACCAGTTTGGAAACGCTACCGAGTTCAGGAACACAAAACTGTTTAAGCTTGCGTACCGGTTTGGATACTCACGCCGTTTCTGTAACCACAGTTCAAGAATGGTTTGCATACGAGTATGCATACCAATCCGGTTCACGAGTCATACATATTTTCATATGATATGCATAAGAATATGCGTATCACTAATCTGTAAGTCG
This sequence comes from Papaver atlanticum, assembly GCA_023531105.1. Lineage (NCBI taxonomy): Eukaryota > Viridiplantae > Streptophyta > Magnoliopsida > Ranunculales > Papaveraceae > Papaver > Papaver atlanticum. Next base: position 2,461,867 of record JAJJMB010010543.1, on the reverse strand, counting down.
ATATGTATAGCTACTCCGCTACGTGTATGAGTACATGTAATACGGGTTCAGACATATAACAGTTTTCCCAGTAAAACTGATACCACTGTCTTGTATCTGAATCAATAATAGTTTTATATTTCTCTAAATCGATTCGAAACATTCCTGAATAACATCAATGACACATATCACTGTTCCAGGCTGTTTCCGAATGATAAACTTGAATCACGATTTTGATTCTGAACAATAAATTGTCCTTAACCGAAATTCATAAAGTATGAACAAATGTTCATTAAGCTTAGCCATTATATTTCGAGAGATTATCAAGATAAACTTGACTCGAAATTCTTATCTATGCATACTAGTCTAATTAGTTATGCGACATCGTCTCAGATGATAGAAAAGTGAATATAACTTGAGATATAGGTTGTTCAGTCTTCACTTACTTTTTGTTGATGAAGTTCTCCAAAAGCTTCGGTTGATCTTCGCCTTCAAATGGTAGAACGCAATGATGACTGTCGTGATCCTCTACCAAAAACTATCTTAATCCGAGACTTAACTAATTGTAGACTAGAAATCAATGTATAGTTTTGACAACAAGCTTGAGATAGCAACACTTGTGAGTTCGACCGAGCAATGATCTAACAAAAAGAATACCGAATGGTTATCGCTCCTTATCACCGACAACATAACGAAATTTATGTAAACTTTGCTAGCAACAACATAACAACAAATTGCTATGAATCAAGAAAGGGATGGAATAGAATAATGCAAATGGATCTCAGTACGTTCTATCCAAATGCAAGACTATACATTGATCTGAAACAGAAATCCATTTTGGCTAAGCAGCCGGTTTTAATGAACCTCCCATATCATCATCTTCGTCACAACAAAACTCGTACGAGTTCTAATTAAAAGTTTGTTAGTTTTAAGTTATTGAGGTTAGATTTGAATTTTTAAATAGGTTAGTTTCATTATTTTTATTTTAGTAATGTCGTGCTTTAGTTTCTATTTATATAATTAAGTAATGTCGTGTTTTAATTCATCCTACTTTTGCCCCAATGCTTGAGTTGGGGATAAACATGAACCAAGTGACCACAAAATAAATACCTTGGAATTTGTTATATCTACAATAACGTCATATGTATCTGAATTAGGGTCGCTATTATGTAACTTGTTGAATACAAATAACTTTAAACCGAAACTAGAAATTCCAGCACTTCTTAAGTTCATGTGCTTCCACTCTATTGTTAAGACAAAGTATAATTGAAGCTTATTTTCATATATGTCTTCTTCCAATCCAACTTTCTTGGTCAAATGGAACATCATCTCCCAAAGCGAAAGGTATCCGAATTATAGGAAATACAAATCTAATAGTGTTATTCCTGCAAATACATTGAAGTTGTTAATTTCATTTATATATTCGCATTGATTGCATGAAAATTATAAATCAAATTTAACATACCTATACCGAAGTCTTTAAAATGAAACGCGTATAGTATACTACTAACATTCCATTAACACAAGCATCAATTTGTTCAGATGTTTCTTCGCATCAATATAGAATAAAGTAAACCAAAAAAATAATATTATCAACAATAATTTTAGCATAATAAGGTAGCTCTGCATAAACTTTGCTAACTTCATACCAACCAGTACTTATTGGTTTTTGTGCAGTGCTATTTTGCTCCATTATTGTCGAGAGATGACCTTGAGCGCTGGATAGTTCTGGATCGGAAAGTAAATTGAGATCATCTCTTCATCAGAACTTGATTGTGTCGTTGGTATATGTGGAGTTAGTTTAGTCCTAGTTGATTTTCTATTTCTTGTTCACATAATATCTTGAGATTGAGATATTTCTATCGACAAAATTTTAGAGAAGTCGAATAATAATTAGAAGGATTTTTAGTGGATAAAAATTATAGAGAAGATTGAATTTGGTGTGAGTAGAGAAGTTAAATAAGTGTTATTTATAGGGTTTAAAAAAGTACCTTGCCGGACTGGGGTGTATCCAAACTAATTGGGGTATATTATAAGATAAAATAGATTCATTTTGAAGTAGATTCTGAAACCCCTTATCCATATATATTTAGTATTGGCTAATCTGCCACAGATTAATTAGCACTAATCTATTGAATTAGTTAACCTAATATTGTTACATTAAATTTGTTAGGTAAACATTTTGATTATTGTTTTTGTTGGAATTAACTTATGAATCATGTTAGAAAAAAATTGGAAAAGAATTGGTATTTGAGAATTTTGTAATGAAAATGAATTACTCTAGTCAAATACTTCTCAAAATGGAATTAAACAGGGGTTTGTTGGTTTAATTCTTCAAATGACAAAAGAAATTCACATATTAAGAACTGAGGTTATGAAAAGTCGTCATGCTCGATTGCACAACAATACGCCGACCAGTTGTGGTCGTCATGAACGTATAATAAAAAAGTGATGACTTTTAATAGTCACGTCAAATTTCTTCATGTTGTATTTATTCCAGCCATGCCGACTAACTATTAGCAGACATCACCACGGTTATATTTTCATAAACATGATGATCAATAACAAAAATGGACACGAGAAACTTTCGATTTTGGCAGTTGTTGGTCATCAGGGTCAAAATACATCAAAGTAATGACCATCACCTAGTCCTCAAGTTGGGTTTTCAAAACCTTGACGACTTATCATAACCGTCAACTAATCGTCAAGGTTTTTAAAAACGAACACAAGAAAACCAATATTTAACAGTCATTAGTCGACATGATTCACATTTTTATAACCCGGCGACTAATCATAACCGTCAACTAGTCGTGAAGGTTTTGGGATAAATATCATGACAACCCTGTGAATGTTACTATCAGAGATGAAATTTCGTCATGATATTTATCACAAGAAGATGCCGACTAAAATTAATTATGAAAAGTCGTCAAGGTAGATGAAGAGATACCCTGACGAACATATAACTGCAAATCAATAATTTTGATTTTTTTAACATAATTTGACATTCAAACAAAAATAAATAAAGTAATTGTCGTTAGGTTGGTAAGGAGTATGAATTGGTTTGAGTTTAATAAAACCAAGGGGTCACTTTTAATCTACAAGTCTTTCTTGAGATGAAATGATGGAGAAGGGGGAGAATATGATGGAGAGGGAGAAGTAAATGGTTGCTAGGTTGGGAAGGAGAATGAATTGATTTGAGTTTGATTAAAAAAAAATCTACTGTTAATTAGGATTTGGCAAGGGTAGTTAGCAACTTTATCCCGCTTTGACACCCCTTAGCCTTTCAACTAAGTCCACTAAATTTTTTGTATACCCCAATTAGTTTGGGTATTGAAAAAGCGGGGGTCTAACAACCTCACCCAATATTTCGCTTAGCAATCTGTATTGACTAACTCCAATATACTTACAAAAGAATCAACTAGACAGTTAGACTCAATCTTAAGAAAAGTATATCAAGGAGTTATATCTCAATTCAATCCGCAATCAAACAAATAATAATTTGCGAGCCTGATGGAATATAAGAGAGATAACTTGAACGGTACCAAAGACCAATGTTTAAGGATCAATCAACAACCAAAGGTTGGATTTACCAATTGATCGATTCAACGCACAACCTGTGATATTTCAATTATATAACAAAATATAATGCGGAAAAAAAAATAACACAGACACCAGAATTTTGTTAATGAGGAAAACCGCAAATGCAGAAAAACCCCGGGACCTAGTCCAGATTTGAACACCACACCGTATTAAGCCGCTACAGACACTAGCCTACTACAAAGCTAACTTCGCTCTGGAATATAATTGAACCCTAATTAATCTCACACTGATTCAAGGTACAGTCATGCTTCTTACGTCTCTGATCCCAGCAGGATACTACGCACTTGATTCCCTTAGCTGATCTCACCCACAACCAAGAGTTGCTACGACCCAAAGTCGAAGACTTGATAAACAAATCTGTATCATACAGAAAAGTCTATTGAATAGATAAATCTGTCTCCCACAGATATACCTACGAGTTTTTGTTCCGTCTTTTGATAAATCAAGGTGAACAGGAACCAATTGATAACCCAGACTTATATTCCCGAAGAACAGCCTAGAATTATCAATCACCTCACAATAATCTTAATCGATTAACGAAATAAGATATTGTGGAATCAAAAACGATGAGACGAAGGTGTTTGTGACTACTTTTCTATCTTGCCTATCGGAGATATAAATCTCAAGCCAATCTTACGATTGTACTCAAACACGATAGAAAACAACAAGATCAGATCACGTAACTACAGAGAAAATAGTTGGGTCTGGCTTCACAATCCCAATGAAGTCTTTAAGTCGTTAACCTACAGGGTTTCGTGAAAACCCAAAGGTTAAAGGAGAATCGACTCTAGCTTATATAACTAGGATCACACAGGAGGTGTGGGGATTAGGTTTCCCAGTTGCTAGAGTTCTCCTTTATATAGATTTCAAATCATGGTTTGCAATCTAAGTTACCTTGGTAACAAAGCATTCAATATTCATCGTTAGATGAAAACCTGATTAGATTCAAGCTAATATCCTTCAATCGTTAGATCGAACTTAGCTTGTTATACATAAATGAAATGTAACTTCATTTAGGTTTGAGTAACCGTACCTAAACGTGTACACTTAGTCGGTTCAACAATAATTAGCCAATGGTTAGCCATATGAGCACTTTCATATCAACCTTATTCATCTTTACCATAACTAGTTCAAATGGCTAAAATAAACTAGTTAGAGAGTTGTTCAATTGCTTAGATCTCATAGAAGTATATGAAAAGATGAGGGTACCCAAATATACCACAATCTTAAACTTTTCCACCTATAAGTCCTCTTACCGAAAGTGATTGTCTATGGACTAAGTCGAGACAATACAACGAATCGGTATTCACATGTGACCGTCTATGGATACGAGATAGAGACAATACAACAATCAAAGTATGATTACTTGATAATAGGTTCGGACTTAACCAAACTCTATAGGATCACTATCAAGTAATATGGAGTTAACGTTTGTGTAATTTACTTTAAATTATAATAACAAAAATTATAATTGCGAAAAACAAAAGTAAATGACACAGCAAGATTTTGATAACTAGGAAACCGCAAATGCAGAAAAACCCCGGGACCTAGTTAAGAATTGAATACTCTTAGAATTAAGCCGCTATACAAAATCACACCAACTTCGTATAGTTGAGACCAAACAACTAAACCTATAGTTCACCTAGTTTCTTAAGTATCCCTGTGCTTCCGAAATTCAATAAGTGCACGTACTGGAACAATTCCTTTAGTTCGTATTCCAAACAGTAAGGGAACAACAAATCTGTTCGGTAACAACTCTATTCAATCTCAGTGATATGAGTTAGACAAAGTTTCTTCTGTTTAATCCAATAAACTCCTTTGTCGGGTTTAGATCAATCTAAATAACAACTACCAAAGTAGTAGAGATTAGATTTTGCAATAAATAATAGGATCTACCAAGATACTAAATACTTATGCCGAACTACGCAACTAATCAATCAAATCTATCAAAGACAAACCGATTATAGTTGGATCCAAGCCGATCAAGTTTTGTGTACACCAAAGATTATGAACCCAAATAAAAAATCTTTTTCGTCTTCAAATCTTCAATAAACACCTGCACATCACAACTTGAATCTCTTGTGATCAATCACGCACAACACAGAGTCTATTAACAATGGATTATCATAAGACGTCTTTAGATCTACAAACAGTTCTAAAGATCCCGTCGACACTTCGATCTAGTTTGAGTGAATCTTATATCAGAAGAGAAGATTCTCAAGAATAAACAAACTAGGTGCAATCAAAGTTCAACAACCGTTAGTCAATAAAATCAAATCGAAAACTAATAATACTACAATTATCTAGTTTCCCACCAACGGTACTCGTAGAGCTTCTTGATCCCACAGAAGTCTTTAAACGAGCGGTCGTAAGAGATTTCGCCTAATTAGGGTACTTTCCTCTCCGAATAGACGGCTCCACCAGTAACAACACAACAAGGTAGTTTTGCTGGCTCTTAGGATAGTTTGCTCGAAATGCAAACTTGGGTATTTATAGACCAATGACGTTTGGACACTAAGGAATTTCCAAAACCGAATATTCTCAAGAAATGCAATATATCTCCAAATCGGTTTTCATAATTCCTAGAAATGCTTTGTCCAAAAATAAATGAAATCCTATTAGAAAATCTCCAATTAGTAAATGCACATTACCAATTTTTAATTTCCAGAGATATGCATTTTAATTGTTGGTAATTAAAAGCATATAAAATTAACAACCTTAATTAAAAGATTCTCAACTTATTTCGGTCCGGGATCTCCTTTAGTTATTAAGGAATATCTTTGAACAATAAAAGATAAGAGTTACTGAACATGTTCAAAGTATGTCGACATCTTAATTCTTTGTAAATCCTTTTTCATATTTACAATCTTGGAATCGATTATTCCACACTTCCAAACAAGTTTAGAACTGGTTCATCTGATTTCCAAGAACTATGTGATTGATCAAATATCAATACACTAATCATGGGTTTACGGTTCTACCAAACACAAGGATCGGTTTTACCTTAATATGGTTACTGGGACTGGTTACATCAGTTACCAGGATCGGTTACATCAATTACAAGGACCGGTTACCATATTCTCATGGTATTACTTGTGATCGGTCACACCAGTTACCAGGATCGGTTACACCAATTACCAGGACCGGTTACACAATTACAAGGATCGATTACACACTCTTTTGTGATCGGTCACACCAATTACTAGGATCGGTTACACCAATTACAAATATCGATCATACCGTCTTAGGTGATTACTTAGGATCTTTTACACTAATGAAAGTCATAACAATACATAAGTCAGGCATTGTGACTAGTTTTACCAAGATACATAACAAGTTATGATCGGTTCTACTAACTCACACATATTGGTAATCCAAAGATATGCAATGAATAACAATACCAATAAGCCTAGCGATTTCCCTTTCGATTCTTAAAACAAGTTCTTGAATGTACTTCCTTTAAACGAATGTAAACATTGTTTCCTAGGATGAAATCTTCCCCCATACCCATACACATAATCACAATAGCATTCATACGATTATGTCGATGTCTTATATACGAAGTTCAAAAGATAAGCGTTATACTTCGTATTCTAATTCCTTAACACTTTGTCTACTTGAGTATAATCATTCACATCTTTGCTGTTATGTTTTCAATATAGCACGACTTGAAAGATACGTTGGGAATGAAGCAGTTCAAGTCAAAATATTACTAATCTCAAGAGGAAGGATGATGTCGTCGATGTAGCTTGTTACTTCTTCACATTCTTCAAGTCATCGAGTAATACTTGTATGTCTCATTATCCTAATCTTTCTAGCCTAACTTATACGAAGTTGCCTCTAGTACATAATCAAGCGACTGTTAAATTGAGTTTTGATTCACTAAAATATGACAACCAAACTTGACATACCAACGCTTGGTGGGTTCAACCGAGCTACGTTCTAACAGTATACAAGGCACAATTGAAGCAAAATCGATTTTGATTCACTCGAATCAATTCATGAACATTATAGCCACGGTTTGCAAAGATTACATTCTTTATTATATATAAATGTTTTAGTTCATGAACAAACCGATTTTAAAAAGTAACCTCCTTAAGTATGCAAATGGGTACGCATACTTAAGTAACTGAATTGAGTTTGTTTTTTTGACTTCCAAACTCCAGCAGAAATTCATGGACGTGAAATTTCCGCCAGTATGCGTACGGGTACGCATACTTACCCGAATTTCCAACAACCGCCAGTACGCGTACGGGTACGCATATTTTGGGTTCCCGGTTTTGCACTTTTACACAAATGTGAGAACACACTATGTTTATATCCAAACATGGTTACTTGTTCTAAACTCTCATTTTAATCATTGAAACTTTCTTAGAGGATGTTAAAATAGTTGTTATTCACAAACTATTTTCATCAAAGCGATTTTCAAGTTATTGAAATAATCAATATGACTTTCTTCATGAGTAAAGATGAACTTGGCTAAAGTGAAAGCTTACCAACACATATTTCGAGAAATAGATAAGTGAGATAGACTCGGTTCGAAATAGCAAATGTGTGTAATTGAAGTCTATATAACAATACGACTTTTATCTCAAATAGGAGATAAAATAGATAGACTTTTGAGTGATAGATAAGTTCAAGTCTCCACATACCTTTTGTTGATGAAGTTCCACAAGTTCCCTTGAATAGTTCTTCGTCTTCATTCGATGAACGCCGTGGAGTCTAAGGCTCAACTACACTTATTATCCTAATCCGAGACTTAGCTATAAGTAGACTAGAAATCAAGACTTATAGTTTTTGCAACTAAACTTGACAAACAAGCTTGAGATAACAGCGCTTGCGAGTTCGACCGAGCAGTGCTCTAATAGGTATACCCAATCCGGTGAGTAAACAATAACCGTTTTTTGACTCTTGAAAAATAGCCGTTATCATAGAACATTGAGGCCACGATCATCTCAATGTGCAATTGTTGATTCAATATTCTGCGATAAACAATTTTCCCACATCCCAAAACTGGGTTTTCCCATCTTTATGACTTATCAAATATGTTAGATTGTCGAGTTCCCTAGATTTGTTCTTTTTGCTTTTTTATTTTATTCAAAAAGGACTTTTATTTAAGATGAAAAATAGCAGTTATAGAAGGAATATCACAAACTACCAAAGATTGAATATTATGGGGATAAATGATATGTAACACCATTTCTTAATGTATTCACTGACATATATTTCTAGTGAGCAATCCTATTTAAAGAAACTCAATGTCAGGGACTAAACCTTGATTTCTCCAATGAACGTAAAATATTTACTCGTTAATAAACTTTATTAAAACCTCACTATCCGATTCGGATACTTCTTTGTCAAGGTTCTTACTGTCAAGATTCTAAGACATATCCTAGCCCACAACTTCCTCCATAGCTAAGCATTCCAACCCCTTTACCGGACTTGTTCTTAGATGTTAGAAATTTTACTTTTTTTTTGAAAGATCATTTACTTTTTTATTCTTTTTTTTTAAATAATAATTTTATTTATTCATTTATGAAATACCAAAAGTTTACAAATAACTGGTTGGAATCCTAGCAATCAGTTGGGCACCAATACCCTTTTGAATAACTATCCCTAATCTGTGAAAAAATAAATTACATTTCTTTGCGTTAACATCAAACCTAGATAGGTGATTATGCAACCTCTTTAAAAGATCAACTGTGGCCTCACTAAGTTCCCCGAAAGTCGTAAAGGCTAATGCACCAAAACCAAAACCTTGAACCAAGCATTTATCAAAGTATTTTTCGTGTTTACGCGAAATGGCATTACTCAAAGCTAAACCTGGTTGAAAAGTATGGACTCCCCCACTAGTAAAAGGCGAAACTCTAGTCACATCTAAACAAACACACGACCATTATCCCAGTTGTAAACTAGAATATCCGTCGGTCTCAGAGCCCCACCATCATTAGACAAAAATCCCAAAACAACCTCCTTCCCAGCTGGCACACCCGCCTGATAGCACATGTCAGCAATAGTGTCACGGAGAAGGTCATGCCGAAACTTGAGCCCCACCTCATGAGCACAATATAAATTATTATCCCCAAATCAATCCATATCCCGGTCACAAAAAGAACATTGACTATTTGCAGTAAATAAAGAGATACCCAGGCAATAACAAAGAACTGTACTAAATTGGCGGACCCCTTACCTTTGGTTGAGCCCTCAAAATGGCCACAATTAACAATGACGATGTATACGCCAAAACCGGCTAATATTGCTGCTCATTCTCTGGCAGCATATGCACTATCTCATACATTCCAACACAGATGAACTAGTTTTTCTTGGAATTTTTTTTGCTCCCGCGGTGCGGGAGCCTTATTGAACTAGCAGAGTCATGTTCGTTGGATCCAGCAAGATATCATGTAATCTAAATGGGAGTTAACTCCTGTTATCCAACGAATATTTAGAAGTATTCTTGTATATTTAACGAATATCTCGTTTCCTTCTTTTACCGTGATGCTGCCATGAGAAAACGAATATCTATTTTTTGGGAACCTAGAATATTACTCTATCAAACAAGAAATCTCCAATGGAGTGGAGACGAAAAGCTTGATGATTATCATAAACAAGAACAATTATGATATTGACGATGACAGCGAAGAAGATGAGATGATGATCTCTGTATGTTTAGCCGAGGAAAAAAAATATGATCACTTTATGTTTAGACTTGGACCTTTATGAACTCAAGGATGAGATGATGAATGTTGTTCTTGTTTGGTATATCCCTGTAGCTCGAGTCGGGAGAAAATATGACAAAAAACTACGTTGAACAGTGGTGTATAAGAAATTGAAGGTATTGATCATGATGATAACAACTAAAAATCATATGTTATTTTACAATCTTCTGAAATTCAATCATTAATTATCGTTGATCATGAAGGATGATGATTAATCTGGTTCACTGTTGGGAAAAAAAAGTTACAATAAGCAAGAACATCAAGATAGTAGGTATATTACCCATATGCTTATTGCACGATAAAATTACGAAAGCAAATATTAAGGATTTTAGCTTCTATTTTGACCAATTATTTGATGAAATAATTAGGTTAACCGGCAGTTAGATGATGTCACATCTTACTTAATCTAAAGGTCATGGATATGCTAGTTCATAAAAGCTCCCGCAGTGCGAGAGCAATTAGTTTTTCCATTTTTCTTTTCTGTCCAATACCAAAAATAAAAATAAAAATAAAAGAAATGATGATGTTCTCAAACGTCACCCGGTTAGGATCCACAACATACCGAGAGTGTTGTTCACCCACGGCAGAATGTTTAGAAATCAACCAAGGCCTATTTGGGAAGTTCCATCACCCTCTTTCCTCGCATACCGCCTTATAGAGACCACTTCGAAATTATAGGGTTTTTCTTTAAAAGGGGTTTTAATTTCGCTCTCTCTCGAAAAGAAAAAGAAAGAGCTTCAGATTTCGTGAATTAATGGCGGATTCATTTACTGCAGGAGGCCTACCTTAACCTTCCCTAACTCGTACTCATCTCACCCCTAAATACTATTATTCTACTTCGAACCCTAAATAATCTTAACGAAACCCTAATCATTTCTTGTTTCTTTTGTTAGCAATGGCGGAAGAACCAGCAGTGAATCCTTGTTGTTCCGTGGTATGGTTTCTCAACTCAACCTTTTTGGATTTCCTGTGTATCTATTTTTGATTTGATGGAATCTCAACTAACTCTTTTTTTTTGTGTGTGTGGATCAGTGGAAATTTCAATACACGGAGGTCACAGCGAAAAGGAATGCTCTTCGAGAAGCCGTGAAGCTTCTTAATGCTCATATTAATAAGATTCAGTCTGAGAATCTTACTATCTCTAAAGGTTAGTACTGGAATCTGATTTTAATTCTTTATTTGATTGATTTCAAAATTTGAGCAATTTGTTGGTGTAGGAATCAAAATTTGCCCATCAAAACTCTGATTTTTCATAGATACCTAGATAGCAGTCATTTTCCCCAATTCTTAGTTGTTGCAGACTTGTTCTGTTAATCATGGGGAATGCATTTGCTTTTGAAATGTATTCGAATAACCTAATTGTTTGAGAATAAGTTTATGCAACTTTTTACTTTGGTGTATAACGTTTTAATGTGGTGGTTTCCATTGACAGCATTAGAGGAAGAGCGAGCACGAGTGGAGGCAGAGAAACAGGCAAAAGTTAAAGAATCTGCTGTTAGAGTAGAGTTAGAGAATGAGATCCTTCAGTTGAAATCAGAGATTACATCCTTACAGGAAACTGCGTTTTCAAGAGGTCTAGATGAAGAGTTGCTTCAGTCCCAGGTTACAGAAGGGGAAGCAGAAATTAAACGTCTCAAGGAGCTTCTTGATAAAGAAAAGGAGAGGGGAGACACTGAAAAAAAGAAGGCTGAAGCGGAGAAGAAGAAAGCTGCGGAAGCATTGAAGCTGTTGAAAGCTGAAAAGAGTAAGTTGGGTGGGGAAACACAACTGATGGATAATGATCTGATCCAAAAGCAGGTCTCAGATGGGGTAGCTGAAATAAACCGTCTCAAGGAGCTACTGGCGAAGGAAAAGAAGAGAGGAGACGCTGAAGAAAAGAAAGCTGAGGCAGAAAAGAAAAAAGCTCTAGAAGCTCTCAAGTTACTGGAAGCTGAAAAGAGTAAATTGGATGGAGAAAAACAGCTGATTGATAAAGATATGATTCAAAAGCAGGTTGCAGAAAAGGTTGCTGAGATAAATCGTTTGAAGGAACTACTGGCCAAAGAGAAGAAGAGAGGAGACTCTAAAAAAAAGAAAGCCGAGGCAGAAAAGAAAAAAGCTCTAGAATCACTCAAGTTACTGGAAGCTGAAAAGAGTATAATTGATGGAGAAAAAAAGAAGGTTGATATGGAAAGAAATCGAGCTGAGGAACTTAAGACTGCTTTGGAAGCCTTGAAATCCGAGGCTAATGAAGCCAGAATAAAACTCGGTACAGAGAAATCAAAGAATGAAGAAGCACAGAAAAAGCTAGAAGCTGAGAAAAACAAGGCAAATATGGAGAAGAAAAGAGCAGATTCTGAAATGGCAAAAGCAGAACTACAGAAGAGGTATGCCGAAGAAGAGAGAAAGAAGCTATTGACTGAAAAAAATAGGTCAGATGAATTGTCTAGGAGGTTGGAAGAGGAGAAAAAGAGGAGTGAAGAATTGGAAAGGAAGGTGCAGGATATCATGTACACTGAGAAGTTGGAGAAGGTCCGTCCTGAAGAGTCAGATAGACAGCATGAAACTGAGCAGTTGGAGGAGAGGCTGAAGAATAAGCAATTGCAGAAGAAGGATTTCGTGTCTACTAGAGAAGTGGAAAATGTGAACTCAGAGGCTGCAAATGCAAATATGGTGTTCTTAGAGAAACAGTTGGAGCTTGAAAAGAAGCATGTAAAGCATGCTAAAAAGGTGGCTAAATTTGAAAAAAAACGGAATAATTTGCTACAGCAAGAAATCTGCCGCTTAAAACAGGATCTTTTCCAGTTCTGTCATCGAGTTAATTTGCTAGACGACTGTTGCTCTCATGGAGACGAAGGTATAGATGCTTCAGCAAAGGTCGGTATCTTCAAATCTTTTGGATGCTTATAGCGTAGATGGATAAAAAGCAATTCTTTCATAGTTTCATATTAAATCTGATTTCAGAAAATGTTACTTGTTTTTAGGTGGCAGTGATAGCATTTATAATTGGAAGACATCATGCAGGTTTCTGATATGAACCTTTGAAGTTTTATCAAGTGTAAACTCTGTTTTAGGCACTTATTTTAGAAAACTTGCTTGCCTTTGCATGTTTATTACTATTGTTATTTCTGATCGATTGCATGTTTATTATTAGCTGGCTGTTTTTTTCTAGTTTAGCTGCATGATTCCTACTTGCATAATGATTTCACCTAAGTTGCTCTCTTACTCTTTCCTCTACGGGCATATGAAATTCCTACTTTACTGAAGATACTTATGCCTTGTTATATTACATTGCAGATCAGCAACCGATTGTGTGTGCTAGATACAAACTTGAAGGGAAAGCTTTCAGGTAAGAAACCGTGTGAAATGTATTGTGAAGGCGAAAATGAGGTTGTTAAAGCACATCACGCTACCAAGGATGGTTGTGACCATGTTGGTGCAACATTAGCATTGTATGGTGGCAGCTGTACCAAACCTTTATCAGGTATTAGTTCTGAATTGGAATCTGTGATGGAAGGTTCTGCCAGAAACAAGTCACAGAACTCTGCCATATATTCCACTACCGCATCTTTTTCTGATAGAACATTGGTGGGCTCACAGGGAAGAGGCGATTTTTCTTTGACAACATCGCCAAAAGTTTCAGAGGAGAACAAAAGCAAAGGACCCAACTTTCCCGTAGTGTCTGATATAATAACCAAACTGAGGCATACCGAAAATCTTGGAGTGGTGGCTGAAAATAAAATCGCAAGTCAAAATGGGCATGACAATGTCAAAATTGATGGCATATCTCCTTCACGTAGCAGGAAAAGGAAGAGGTCCCGAGATACAGTGGAATCCATTAAGTTTATGAGTGATGATAATAAATTACTGAGGAGTATAGATGGTAAACTCTCTACTCTACATGATATGATAGTCTTGAATAGCAATCTGGCTCCAGCGCCGAAGTCCATTGTCTCACGAGATGGGATATGTCAGATTTCCACATCACAGGATGATCAGTATGGCAACAATAACAGAACCAAAAGAAAGAAAAATCTGCTTGAGGAACAGGCTGATGTGCAGCAGATAGGGAATAAAGCAATCGAAGTGCATGGGTTTGTAAAAGACTGCACCCAAGCCATTTCAAATGTGAACCAGTTCTCTGAAAATGTTCTTGCCTGCAGGGATGAATCAGTTGATGCAATTAGGACCAATGAAAATGATTATTCTTGGTTTGAAAACTTGGCCGATGTGGATTATATGAAATTGCTGGATATTGATGATGCAGCTGACGAGGAGAGATATAGAATGGCAATAGAAAGGCCTCAATCACCTACACTGCCTGAAATCAACTGGGGGCTCTTTGAAGAATGTGAGAAAGGTAACTGCAACTATTTACCAGAGCAAGGCTTGTCCAGTGTATTGGGCATAACTGTAGAGAACATGTCGCCATCTTGCAGCTTAAATGTCATTGGAATGGAAATTGATTCCGACGTATTGAAATCTGGAAACTCTGAAATGCATGATTTCTCATTAATGCATCCAAATGTGTCTTCCTGTAAAACAAAGACACTATTGAAGAACAATGATGGCTTACATAGTGCTGCAAACATGAGAGAGACTTCTGCCTGTCAAGTCATGGTGTCAACTGCTGAAACTCCGCTGATGCAGCAGACGTCCATTTCCGAGTCTACTGTTCTATGTGCAAGTGATGGTGGATTTACGTGCAAGACAACTTCAAAATATATTGTTTGTTCGGATACTAAGGATGAAGGCAGCATTTCTAGGATAATTTCTGCAAGTGAAGCTTGTGTATCTAAGGTATCAATGGTTTCTCAGACAGACTGGGTTGTTGACAAGATTCTATCTGCTCTTTATATGGAACAAGATCTTCTACCCAAGTAAGTGATGTTTACCAATTTCTCCCCTCTTTCCGTGCATTAATTCTGTTCATTTCGAATTTGACTAGTATGGTGTTCTATTGATTAATCAATTTTCTTCTTGTTGGTTTTCTTATTTCAGGGAGAGAGTCTGCACATTCTTTTCGTTGTTGCTGTACAACTTCTCTTTGATCATCTCAATGAAATACAGAAACTTCTTGAGCGAAGAGTTTTCTGTTTGCTCGGCTTCTTTCATGAAACACATGCAAACAGGTTTTTCTCAATCTTATCCACCTCTTTCCTTCATACAGTTATTTTTTTCTTGTTTGTAGTGTTTCCAGTTTGGTCTCCATAATATATTAATATTGCATAGTTCTTCTGGCAGTAATGTGTGATTCAGAGACGAAGCGCATGCTTTTGGAGTTATGGGAGATGGACGCTGTACCTAAACTTATTCAGGATTTCCTCACAGATAGAGAAGTGCTGCTTTACAATGAGTTATCTCATGAACAGTTTGCCTCGCGTGATCCTGGGAGTGTTGTCACCCTTTCTGCAAACGGCATAAACATTGGAGTGTCCTCTAAAACTGCTACAGTTGAGCAGTTGGTGATTGGAAGCACTGCTGTGGCATCTATATGTGCAGCAATTGGCGACGTCGGTTTCGTTTGTGAAGTATCATATGATATTATTCAGAAGAACATATCTGATTCTTACTATTCTTTGACGGTGCTCCATGTTTTCGCTTCCATATGTGGGAAACAGTATTTCACCTCCGATGGCTACAGTTTGATTATGACTGTTATTAAATCTATAGTTGTACTTCTGGAGAAAGGAGATGAAAGGGCTTGTACTATATGTGCTTCAATTCTCCTATCTACTAGTGAGAGCGAACCTCGATTTCCTCAATGTGCACATTGCATCTTTTCAGAAGGTGCAGTTCCTGTAGATCAAGTTATGGCTTTTCTTTTGAAAAAGCTTTGTAGCTACTCTCTCTCTGCGGGCTTATCAAATTCTGATGCTTCTGGTCCATTGAGAGATGAACAATGCCCTGAGGATGAGCTGTGCCTTGAATCTTATTCTGATGTCAACGGGATCTCTTATAGCGCCAATGACTATCTTTCTTTGGTGGAACTAGTGTCGCACTATATGGTATGTGCATCAGCTTCCTTGTTATTTGATTTATAATCCAGGAATTTGTGTTTTATCTGTTGGCCTTTTCACTTCCTCCATCATAGATTGCTGATTGTCGTGCCACTTCTCTGAGATTGTGATTTTTTTTTTGTCCTTCATTTATTTATTTTATTTCCAAACTTGATTGCGCCATTTGATATCTGACCCAAACCTTTCTCTATCTATATCAGAGTTGGAAGTGGACTTGCAGCAACACTATCCCTCGACTTCTTCAGATGTTGGAATCCCGTGTGTCTGAGGAATTTACAACTTCTGTTCTTCTTCTTCTTGGTCAACTGGGAAGGTGCGTTTAATTAGTCTTGCTTAGCTTACTTTCTAATTGGTTAACAATTATCAGGTGTTTGTTAGCAGCTGCATGCATTAGATCATTGTAGATGTTTTGGTTATTATTCCTCGCTGAGATTGTTATCTTGCCGTTTCTCATGATATATTGATAAAAAAAAACTTGTGTTTTGTTGACATAATTTTAACAATTTTGTCTCTGTGAAACAAATACAATATTTACTATTTAGGGTGATAAGATCCACTAATAATTTGCCTCACGGATATGCGTCTAGTTGGTATACATTCTAATTTATTTTGTGTTTTATTTCTCAGGCTTGGGGATCACAATAGTGGTGAGCAGATAGGAGTTGAAGAGGATCTAAGACGCATGTTATCTTCCTTTTTGGATCAGAACTCTAAAAGAAAATGTGGTCTTCCCACTCAATTTGCCGCTATACATGCTTTGATTGGTCTGCTCTCTATCGAATTTGAAGATATCATTCAGGGTAAAGAACTTCCTGCTAGCCATTACAGCAATGTTATAAGGAAGTGGTTTTCTAACCTTAGCGAAGAGAAAAAATCCTTGCCCATTAGCCTCCTCAAGTCTGCCAATGTACATGAGTGAGATGCTTCACGTTTGCAAAAACTAACCGACAATCATATGGCGTAACCCCGACTTCTACTAGGCTGTTGCCTGCTGTTAAAGCGCTTGTTGCCATAATTTTTGAGTTTTTTGGAGTTTTTTTGAGTTTTAAGTGGTACATATAGTTTTTTTGAGTTTTAAGCTCATTTGTTGCCATAATTTTTGTAATGTGGAAGAGTGTCGGGGAATTTTTGTAATGCTAGAATATTCTATCGAAGCTAGGTTATGAACTCTTGAAGTAGATCAATTCTTTTGAAGAAGCTGTATATTTTTTGGCAAATAGTTCTGTACACTGAAAGAGTGGGAGGGCTATTTCTTTACTCCTGCTATGTTCTAATTTTGTAATGCGTATTTTCTTGCAATTTCCAAATTGACTGTAATGAGTGGAGCGAGTAGAGGGCAAGGCACTATGTTCTGCACAGTTGTGCAAACTGCATGATGCATCTTGATTTGGTAGTTCATATATTAGAATGTGAAACTACATCAAATTACAAAATGTGAGATCCTGAAAATAGGAGTTGTTGAACATTTTTATTGGGAAAACAATGATGCATCTCCATTATATTTGAAATTCATGAACATTTCCATTCAGAGAGAGTTGCAGCTCCATTTCGATAAGAAAAGGAAAAAAAGACTTGCAGCTCCATTAAAGGAAGCGCGCATGTACCATAATAAAAAATAAATTCTACATTGAGCCTTTTAGGATTAATAATCAATAATCTAAACAGGCAAAGGTGGTCGCGGCTGCAATTCTACTTTGAGCCTTCGAGGATTAATCTAAACAGGCGCTGGTTGTGGCTGCTGCTGAGGGTCTCCCTGCGGTTGCGGAATCCATAATATATCTTTGAGACAAGGTCTGAGCTCTTGGTTACAAAACTGCTGGTATTCCAGTGTATCGCCGGCTGTTTTCTTTACCTCAACAAAAAATAGTGATGGAGTGACCTCGAAAATCTCTGCATCAATTGCAAGATGTCCTTTTCTTCCTGACTTGCTTCCTTCCAACTTCACCATTCCACCATCTTTCTTCATCACCTTAAACCTTTCCGTCTCCGCTATTTCCTCCAATTTTGAAACAATTGTGGATGCTGGTTTTGTCGTTGTGAACCGAGACTCGGATTTTTGATCAGTTTCCTTCTCAAAAAGGGGTGATAAATTGAATCCTGCTGACAGAGAAATGATATCGAACGCGTTAAGACAAGTGGGTTTCATACTATGTCTTTCTTCTGAACTTTCCTCCTCATCACAGCTACTTGTACCATGGCGAAATGCTTCATTTATGTCTCCAAAGCTTGGAACCCTGTCTTGTTTTGGAGTTTCAAGGTGGCTCTCAGTCGGTTTGAACCCTTTACTGAACCATGAATTCTCCATAATTTTTTCAACAGTGATTCTACTATGCGGATTCGGATCAAGGATTTTCGAGAGAAGCTTACGTACCTCTGGCTTAAACCAATTCGGACACTTGAATTCTCCTTTTCTAATCTTTTTATACATATCCATTATATTTGAATCTTGAAACGGCAAGTAACCTGCCAATAGCACAAACAAAATGACACCACATGACCATATATCCGCTTTTGCGCCATCATAGCCTTTCTTATGTATCACTTCTGGCGCAACATAAGCCGGTGTTCCACAAGTAGTATGAAGTAGACCGTCCTGTCTTCTTGAATCCCACAAAGCACTTAACCCGAAATCAGATATCTTCAAATTCTCATTCTCATCAAGCAAGAGATTCTCAGGTTTAAGATCTCTATGGTAAACTCCGCGACTATGGCAAAAATCGATGGCGCTTACTAATTGCTGAAAATATTTTCTTGCAACATCTTCTTTGAGTTTTCCTCCTTTGAGAATCTTATCAAAGAGCTCGCCACCTTTAACGTATTCGATCACGAAATAGATTTTGGTTTTGCTAGCCATGACTTCGTATAGCTGAACCACATTCGGATGGCGAACGAGTCTCATTACAGATATTTCTCTCTTGGTTTGATCAATCATTCCTACTCTTAAAATCTTCTCTTTATCGATCGTTTTAATCGCCACGCTTTGTCCTGTTTTTAGATTTCTTCCATGGTACACCTTTGCAAATGTGCCCTGGCCAAGAACTCGTCCCATCTCGTACTTGTGCATCAAAATGTTGCCTGTTGCTTTCTTCTCCATTGTTGAACCAATCTAAGTATAGCAGAAAGAAATTTGATTAATTAACCCGCCGAAGACCCGATTTATCTAAATTTATTGAGCAACTCCTCCATAGTGCTGCATCTTTTTTATGTTTTTTGAGGAGGAGAGAAATCAAACAGAGGGGGAGAATATTAGTATCAGAAATGAATACTTGAATCTCCAGAAAACCTTTGCCTCAATGGCAGCTCTGGTTTATGAAATCCCTCTCCTGAAAAGAGGAAGATGGAAAACAAGAAGTAAGGAGGATTTCAATTGTAATGATATCTGTCTTTCTCTCTCTTTCTGTGTGGGAGTTTCTTTTGGTAACAGAAAACTAACTCAGTCTTTGTAATTGAGAGAATCATGTGGCCTAAAAATAGTGGAATCTTTGGCTTGTAGTTTACCAGATATGCTTGTCTGTTTCACTCATGTATTATTATTACTTTAGCACCACTTCATTTATAACCATGCACTTCCGCAATGTAGGGCATCAGTTTTTGTCTTTCAATCTTTTAACACAAGAAATGAGCTTCTAAACACATACGTCCCAGACAGATATGATAAACTGTCTGCGTGAAAATTTCCAACCCAACAGTTCTTAAATCACCATCGGAATTTTGTGGTGATCTGGCAACATATCCGATTAATGGTTGTGAAAGTTGAGGACCCAATTACATGTGGCTTCTACTAGGGGCGGAGCCAGCGCATTGTAAGAGTGTGTACTTGCTCCCCTGCTCAGCTGGTTCCAAAGCCTAATTTAAGTCCGACAGAAAAAAAGAAACTGCTATCTACAAACCTAATTTTGATTATTTGTACCCCTAAAAAAAAATTCAACCCCAAAATAATTTTTTGCACCCCATTTTAGAATTCCTGGCTTCTCCCCTAGGTTCTACAACCAACTTAATACCACGTCCGAACTCGCTAAAAAAACTAGGATTTCTCTGGGTGGGGTAAAAGGACTTCCAACCCCACCCACCTTCTGATGTTACCTTGTAACCGAAGGAGTGATAACCCAGACCATAGGGTGTAGGCCACATCTCTTTTGAATCACTCTTTTTATTAGGTGTGGGAATGGAATTGGTACATGGAATTTTCTTTGATGGATCTGTTAAGTGGTTTTGTAGTAACTTTATGTTACCAATCAATAATATTGGATGCATTATTAGTTGGAAATTGAAAATAGAAAAGGACTCATCAAACTTGTTTAGAGAGACAAACTGTGGATCAAATTTGTTACTTATTCTTTCGTGGAAAGCAATGGTGGAAATGAGAGGGACATTTACTTTTGAGCTAACGTTCTCCAATTTTAGGGGGAACTGAAAAACAAAGGCATGTGAAGTTGGTAGGATGTGTAAAAGAGATATATCCGGAATCACTTGTATGAATGTTGGTCACCAATTATTAGTTGGGACGTCATGTAGGCTGTAACCAAAGAATGATAGTCCGTTTAAATAACCCAGAAACTGCAAAGACACATAAAAAATGGGTTCCCGCCCCTATGGAAAAAACATGAGTCTCACTTTTGGGTATGTTTGTCTCAGTGCGGTTTTTGTGGGGTTCGAATGCACAGTCTATCCAGGATTTTTGGTGCCCAAATAACTATGATAAAATAAAATAAAATAAAAAATAAAAACACACGCAAACAATCCTGGCATTTTTTGGAGCGATCCTGAAAGAATTACGGGCGATTTTTTTATTCCCATCCATTGGGTTGGGTTATGAGATGTCCTAATGGTAAGAAAAATGCCTAAATGCTCTTCTAAAATCGGTAGTTAAAAATTGGTTTTAGCAACCGATTATTACTTTGTTCCTCTCTTCATTGCTTTGTGTTACTATCACAATCCGTAGATAATAAACATGACAAAATTACTGATTGTGAAAGTAGAGAAACTCGAAGTTTCATTTGTTTTGCAAAATTGAATATGCGGCCACCATCACAATCGGTAGATAATGAACATCACTATACTACCGATTGTGAAAGTTGAGAAATTGAATTGGGAGCTACTACCACAATCGGTAGATAATGAGATGGTCAAGAAACTACCGATTGTAAAATCGGTAGATAATAAACATCACGAAACTACCGATTGTGAAAATAGA